>VXAX01003129.1:309668-350182 GCA_013399835.1 Leptocoma aspasia
GATGAATTACCGGGGGAGGGGGAGGGAGGGGAGGCGGCGGACAGAGCCCCCCCGGGGCTCCGGCGTGCTCCTCTCGGGTCGGGAAGCGAGCGATCAAGTCAATAAAGTTACCTCCATAGGCGCCGGGAAATAAACAGGCTAAACCCGATAGGTCCTCATGTCTCAGTATCATCAAGAACTTGGGAGGGGGAGGGAAAAAAAATAAAAAGGGGAAAAAATTGAAAAAAAAAAAAAAAAAAAAAAAAATCCGGAACGAGCCTTTAAAAANCCTCTTTTTCCCAGTGACCCCGAAACGCTCCGTTCAACCCTCCGCCCGCTTCACCCATCCACGACACCCTAAATCCCGCGTTACCCACCGAAGGGCAGCGACCCGGGCGACACGCCACGCCCCCCCCTCCCCGTCCCACTCACCACTCGGGCTGCTCGGCCGCCCGCGGGTTGAACCTGATGTCGCTGTTGACATTGAAGAGGAGGTCGCCGTCGGCCAGCGGNTCTCCCTCTTTTTATTACAGGGATCACAACAAACAGGGAAAACTGGCTCTTGGAGAGAAACCGGCATCAGACACAGGCGCTGATTAAATAAAATTAAAAAAAAAATACGGGGAGGAGGAGGGGGGAAAGAAAAATATTAAGAAAACCTGTGCGGAAAGGCGACAGAAGAAAAAAAATCATCCATAATATTTGGCTGTGCTGGAAACGCTGACTCCCTTCCCCTGGATTTGAGCAGTGATGCAGCAGAAGCGCTCCCCGCTCGCTCTTGTTCCCTCTCTTCTCCCAGACTCTTTAAGAACATTGGCTGGAAAATAATTTTCTTAGAGTGGCTCCAGTTTCTTCATCCATCGTGTCCAGTGCTCAGGAGAGATTAGTATGTTCAACTGAGATCGAGTCTGGGTGGCTGCTGTATCCGAGCTGGGCTTGTGCTTTGGCTTGGGTTCGTTTTTTTTGGCTGCAAAACTGTCTGATGGCACAACTGCAACATAAAGGTTAAATATGGCACNNNAATGGCACAGAAAAAAAAAAAAAAAGGGGAGAAGGAAGGATTAGAGGAAAGAAACTAATATAAATCACTAGAGGTTCTTTTTAGCGAAGAGGTCTTTGATCTCTGCTGGGTCTTACAGATCTTTCTTTTAAAGAGAGAGAAAGGAAGAGAGAAGGGGGGAGAGAAGGGAAAAGGGGGGAGAGATCTTTGGCAGGTGCAGAGTGAAAACCTCTTTCAGCTACACTGAATTCTGGAGACTGGTTGGACTAGTAGCTCTGCAGCTCCAGCTTTCAGTGGGTGTGTTAAATATTATGAGCGAGCCATGATTCCTGCCTTCCTCACGTCATAGTTAGGAGATTGGCTAAATAAACGCTACAGTGATAGTAACAGGAAAACCTCAACCAAAAGAGGGTTTTTTTCCCTCCTCTCCTCCCTCCTTCCCACCCCCCCTTTTCATTCTACTGCAGCTCCAACTGGGACAAGGAGAGGGCGTCTGTTCCACAAAGGTTTGGGAAAAAAAATTATAAAGGGGAAAAAAAAAAAAAAAAAAGAAGCGGCAGAGGAGAGAGGGATCTGCACTAACAGCATTGCGAAGCAGCAGCGCGGTGTGTGCCCGGGCTGGGATCCGCGGTTCTGCTCCGTCACTGCCCGGGCTGGCGAGTGGCGCATTGCCCGCTGCCCTCGCCCCCGGCCCCGCAAGGTCAGCCCGGGGAGCTCCGCTTCCCCCGGGAGCCCCGGGCTCCGCTTCCCCCGGGAGCAGCCTTTCTGTCTAACCCCAGCTCCCTCCTGCTGCCTCCCCCCCGCCTCTGGCTCCGTGTCCGGGTGGCCCGGTGGGCTAATGGAGGTGGTGGCCACGGGGCCAGCACAGCCCGGAGAGTGCTGCTGGCAGCTGTCTAAGAGTGAGGGCACTCTGGAGGAAAGAACAAGCTGTTCCTGGTTCTTCAGGTGATCCGGCAGGGATGCTGAGAACTGGCAGAATCAGGCAGGAACTCAGATTTCTGTCTTTGGCCACGGCTTCCCTGGATTCTGTGGTCCATAGCAGGGCTCCAACAGTTGTTGAGTTGGGCTGTAGGAGGACTGAGAAAGATGAAGTGCTTACCCTGACCCACCACCACCACCTTTTCACGCAGTCATCTCAATGCTGAATGTGGCAGTCCATTTTTCCCTGCATTAAACCACAGTGAAGTATTCCTTTTCTTCAAAAAGTCTTTCCTCACCCACCAGGCTCCATCCAGCCCTGCTCCCTTACTGGCACTTCTGCAGAGCCCCGTGCTTTGCACTCCTCTGAAGCACATCCGTGCAGTGTTACAGTGTCACCGTGTTTTGCATGAGGGAAATCACTGACTTTCCAGCAGGAAAAAAAAAAACAAAGATTGATGAACAACAAAAGAAATACCTAACAGGACCATGATCCAATGGACTGCTCTGTACCTTTGTGGAGAGACAAAACTTGCTGTCCTAGGGAGAGCTTGTAGTCCCAGGGTTCAGAGGTACACCTGGATCCTTCAAGCACAGTGTACTTAGTCACAGAAAAACATTTTGTTACAGAGCCAGAAGCAAGGCTTTCTGTTTTTTCCCCATTTTTTTGCCAAGTTCAGCTTGGACAAAGACTGTCTGGACAGGTGACTACGTGGCTGATGGAGGAGGGCAGCAGAAGCCAGAGAGGGGTGAGTGCAGGGTCTGTGGTTCCCTGTGTATCACTTATGTTACAGTCTGCTGGTTTTTTAAGGAGTTCTGGAGGAGCTGTTTGTAGCACTTCAAGTTAGCATAGATAATATGACACATTATCTCCTTTAACAAGGCACAGTAAAATTTGTAGGTTGCAAATTTTAGCTACATGGAGTTTTTTCCTTAGTGTTTGCCCTACTAAAACAGATCTATGGTGTTAGATGGGGGTGAAACTGAACAGGTCTGTGAGAAAGTTGCAAATTACTTAAGTGAGTTCTTAAAGTTGTTTGGATTTACTTTACAGTAAAAGAACATTGTGTCAAACCTTGTAACTCCATGTGTAAGATTATATAATGAAAGGGAGACTGGCTTTGAAATACAATGCAAGCAACTAGATGTAGTTAATTACATGACTTTCAAGAGGTGAAAATGACAATACTGTGAACAAGTAACTAAATCCTCTAAACTACATGTTTTTTTCATCAGCGTGACCTTTAGTGCATATTGGCTACTTTGTTAAGTATGGTTTCATCTAAATTGTGTCTGCCTGTGAACCGAACCTCCCTGTCCTCCACGAGCTGTTTATTTCTTGAGCCTTTTCAACATTTGAGTTTTATCTAAGGATGTGAGATTGGTAGATGTACTATATTCTCTTCTGTAACTGGCCTTTGTGGACAAATTTTGCCTGGACCAAAGCGCCCCAGAGATCTGAAAAAAGAGAGCTGTCTTATGTCTCTGCATTTGTTCCTCAACTTCAGTATCTACAAATGCCTTCAGCCACTGATTGGTCATCTGTGAAATAAGATGCACTGGCCAGTTGGTGAACTCTGGCAGAGAGTGAGCTTGTAGCTTTGCTTTGGACTATGGGAAATGCATAATTCCTTGTTTCCTGAGCCTTTCTTCCCCTGTCCTGCAGGCTGGTGATGATCAGCACCAGCAGTGTGTTGCAGCCCCTCTGTGCCTCTAAGCTGTGCTGGTTGGTGAAGCCAAGGGAATGAAGGCAGAGCTCAGCTGGCTCTTCCCAAACCCCTGGGGGCTCCCCCTGTAGCCCACCACACAAGGAGGATACCAGCCTACCTGTTTCCTTATGGACCTTTCCCATGGGCAGGTGCAGGAGTACAGCCCTGCTCTTGTCCTGGAGTCACTGTGCCTTGGGTGTGAGTCAAGGGGCCGCTCTCACCTCTCTAATCATCTCTTTGGGAATATAAAATCAGTGCCAATCTCACATTTGCATTCCTGCTGGTGACCCCGTGGGGCTGGCAGAGAGCCTGGTGCTCTGCCCAGAGAGATGGGAACTGGAGGATCTGCTGGGTTGGGAGGGCTGAGGTGGCTGGTGGTCAGGAAGCCAGGGGTTGTTGATGTGTGAAAGCACTGGGAGAAGTCAGGAGCTGGGCTGCAGGACAGGATAGGCTGGAAGTTGGGTGGCAGGTGACAGTCAGACTCAGGGACTGGGTGGAAGGTATTCCAAGGCTAGTGCAGCTTCCCAGGACAACCTCTTTGCTGGCCCTGGGCAAGTGTGAGCTTGGTGCAAGAGTTTGTGCTTCTGCTGAGACCTGGGGGTTGTGTGATCCACGCCTGCTAGGCAAGGGTTCCCTTTTTCTGCTGCAAGGGTAGAAATGGGGATTTGTGTCCAGCCAGCTGGATTTCAGCCCTACATCCCTGCCCATGTACTGTGAGGCCCTGGCCCCTTCCCTTTCAGTGCAAGTGTCATGTTTGCATGCAAGTTACCTCCTCTGGCTTCAAATGTTTCCCTTCAAGGCTTGATAAAAACCCCGAACTTTTGGTAACTGCTGATTATTGTTCAAGCAGGCTTTTAAGTACCAAACTTGTGTGCACAGAGCGACAGGGTCTTTGTAATCATGCCCAGTTTGGGCAGTTGTTAGTTAGAAGTAGAAGTTAGTTGTCTGTTATTTAACTTTCCAAGTTAACTTGGTCTTAGTAAGGAATATTTAAATATTTCTCCTTAACTAAACTCTACACCTTTATATGGATTTCCAGTATGTGGCAAAGAGCTTTCTGTTTCTGCTGTGCTGTATGTTGGACCAGCATTACCCCTGTAATTGCTGGCATTATGTAAACAAGAAAATATTAAGTTCTTCATGGAATATTATGGCATCAATAGGTCATTGTATTATTGAAATGAGCTGCATACAGCTCATTTCAATAATACAAATGAAATCAAGTCACATCAACTATTTATTTTATTTTTGGTCAGTGAATTAAAATCTTTCCTCTCTTTTATTGAAGCACTTGAATGTTATTGGGAATTTCACATTGAATTGCTACAATCACAAGCCAGGATTGTTTTGCATCTAACAAGCTTTTTAATTTGGTATTACAAATTGGCACTCAGCACTTCTTTGCATGTTCTACCTTTGCTTTTATTTAATAATACAATCAAGAATTCAGGAGGGGTTACTGTCGTATGTCCTGGCATTTCTTCATTGTTTTGTGCATGAATTAATAGCTTATCTGCTGCTGAAATCTGTGTAGATGTTTATTTTCCCCATTTTTGTCTGCCTGCCTCACTGAGCAGCGACAATGGTCAGTGTACGTGATAGTGTAGTCAGGTAAATAAATGAAGCATGGTTTTGGGTGAGTAAACATACCCAGCTATTATTTTCTGTTATAACGGTTTACAGCCTTCTGATGTAGAGCCTGAATGCAGCAGGGCAAGCTGTAAGTCAGGCCTGATTGCACATTTTGAATCAGTGTAATATTTTTATTGTTACTTCTAATGGAAAAATGGATTTTCCTTTCTGAGAGCCTCTGTCTGTGATGCTGGAAGTCCTGAGGGCATCACATGCCTTGCCTGGCCCCTGTGGCCATGCTGCCCAGGGTGCTCTTCCTGCTCCCCTCTCCTTCCTCCCTCTGAAGATTCATGTGCTGACCTAATTTATTGGTGCTTTGCCTTATAAACACAGATCACACTGGCACTCTGATGGGTACTGCATATTAACCTCCCACACTGCCAAAATCACTTTTATTGCTGAGGAATACACTTGGTACTGAACAGGAGGTGATTCCATAAGCTTGATTTCACTGTCAGCTTTTTCTGTGTATGAGGAATCACCAACACACATTTCAAGCGGTGTGCTGGTATTTTTTTCTTTTGGCTGCCTTCTGGTCCAGTGTTTTGTTAGGTATTTTGTATTTTTTTTTTTTTTTTTGAATGAATCTTGACCAAATCTCCACTCCCAAATCACAGAGGCTGTGTGGTCACCTGCTCCTTCCCATGGTGGCTTTGCTAAGGTTGCCTGAAGGGGCACTGAGCTGCAAGCTGGAGCTAAACAGAGCTGAAAGGAGGGACTGGTACTGTGAGATCATCAGGGCTGGCAAGGGGGGCTCTGTGTGGAAATGCATCACCAGCCTCAACTGATTTCAGAAAGCCAAAGCTTCCAGCTCCAGCCTTTTGCTTTTTAGTGTTCCCATCCTTCAATTTGGGATACAATATTCTGGATGATCTAAACCCCTAGGGATTTCTTGATCAACCTGTTGAAAGCACTGAGCTGGCTATTCTATTAAGGCAGGGGAACAGGAGCTTTTTTTCCCTGCCTGTTTGTTACTCCTCAGCTGTTGCTGCTGCAGATCAAGGGTTGGCTCCTCAGCTGGTATCAGCTGGCCCTGGTTTCAGTGAAATGCCATCTAATTATATCAGCTGAGGATCTGGGCCACAATGCTTAATTCTTCCACTGTTTGGAACAAAGAGCTGCCTGGCCATGCAAGAACAAAATTCTTGTTGTTGCTGGAGTGATGGGGTTGGCCTGTGGAGGGATCACATTTGCTGGAGGCATTCAAGTGGAGTAGTGATCTTGCATATAGCTACATTACAGAGAGGCTGAGAAATTACCTTCCTAAGTGGTAGGATGTTATGAAGAGAATTAGTTGTTAGGGGGTTGTGTTCTTATCTAAAAATTATCCCTGAGACCAAGTCAAAGCAAATTATCTTGATGTGCATGACATAAGAGCATGCACTGCTTGAGTTATCATAATTTCATCTTCTTGTAGCGACTAATTCCTCTAAAAATAATTGTGATCAAATAGCCTGTGTTCCTTGTGGACTTTCTGAGTTAGTGCATGAATTTTGTAAAGCATAGAAAACATGGTTTGCTAAATTACACATAAAATAATTCTGCAGTTTCAGTGAAATTGAGGAAGCTACCTGATTTATGCCAGGAAAAAATGCATCCTAATGCTAAGACAAGATGTAGCTACACGTGCACACAGAAAGCTTCTGCTTACTGCAGTGTGCAGTCACACACAGACCCAGCTGAGTGCATACAGAACTATGAACAGCTTGATTGTATACTGAAGAATCTCTTCTGGGAATTCTTTTTTATTTTTTTTTTTGTCTAATTTTGATTTGTATGGATGCTTTGACACCTCTACTTGAGCTTTTTTTCCTTTTGAATGGCTAATTTTTCAATCAGATCATTAAAAAAAAACACCTGAGAAATTGAGAGCAAACCACAGGACATTTTAAGCATGTGACAGCCTGAAATAGAAACTAAAATACTAATAGAAACCCTCGTGGGAGAGTCTAATAACTAGGCAGTGTATCCTAATAGGCTGTGAATTACTCTGCCCCTGGGAGACACCAGGATTCTCCCCAACTTGGATGCTCCTTGCCAATGTGATTCTGAGAAGTTGCTTCAGTTCTGTCTCCTTGTCTGATGGGAGGGATACCCTGGAGCATTTTAAGATCTATTAATAAAAGCCACTGCAGGAGGGAAATGGTGGTGTTTTAGGTCCTGCTTCTTTGGAGAATAATTCATACTCCTGACTTTAACCCCACGAGAAATTTGGAATCCTAAAAATATTCTTTATAGGAAGGTCTGAAACACTGGGGCTTGGGGTGAGTCATGAAACCCCTTGAACTTGGCAGTGTCCTTATTTCTTGCTTTGGTGGAAGCTTCCTTTCTGATGAATTGCTCCTTGCCCTGTGGTTTGGGGCTCTCCTTGCCCCCTTCTGCCAGGGCACTCCACTGCTGCTGTAACCCTGCTGAGGCAGCTGCTCCAGTGCCAGCCTGTGCAGGTCCTGCTACACAGCCCTGAGCTCAGAATTAACCCATTCTGGCCTGAATTAGGGTGGGCCCAGGGCTGGCTTGGCCTCGATGAAAATGTGGGGTGTCTGCTGGCTTGGCCTCGATGAAAATGTGGGGTGTCTGCTGGTTTTTTTGCCAAGGGAGGTGGTGATGTCTTGGGGTCTCTCTCCCTCCCTTCCCATCAGCAGGATGGGCTTTCCTGGAGCTGTTTTGTTGTCAGTGATTTCTGCTCTTCTAGTGCTATTTTGCTTTTGTTTCCCTAAGGGTGTTTTTTAATACTGTCTCACTTTCTGGATTGTTCTTTTTGATATGTTGCAATAGTAAATTTTAGTGATTAAATGTGGCTATTTTGCATTTGCAGGTTGAAGGTTGGAGGTGTGTAGCTCTTGTGGTAAAGCAGCTGTGCTGTTATGGGGGAGGGATTATCTATGAGTTTGGGAATGTGTCAGGGTGCTGGGGGCAAGTTTGTTTTCTGTATCCATTTTTTCTTGTCAGGCCTTGGGCTTCTCCAAGGTGTGGGCTCAAAAACAGAGACAATTGAGACAATTTAGGTGCCTGAGCTGGAGGCATAATTGCCACAGACTCCCTTGTAAATCAGACCTAATTGCCTTTGGGTTTGTCATTTAGCTGAGAGACCAACATGGTTTTTCACATATAGGCTGGAGTAATAAGATTTGATTTATCTGCTCTGTCTCTTCAGAGGGGGGTGCTTTGGGACAGGGTGTGTTCTGGGTTTGTACAGAGCCTACAGCAAGCAAGCTGTGTCCTCAGGTGAAATACAGGTAGGAAGGAGGGTGGGGATAATATCCATACACAGCACCTGTAATCCAGTGGCAAAAGGAGTTGCTCAGTTACCTTCACTGCTGGAAGATAAAACTCCAGGTAGCTGCCAAGAAATGTGTCAAGGTTATGACTCTCAGGTGGGCTGGAAGCATGAATGTCAGACATGCAAAGTGAAAGTGGCTTCGAGTGCAGGCTTTGTCCTTGTCGGGTTCTTTGAAGATTGAGGTAACTTAAAAAGAAGGGGGGAAAAAAAAAGGTTTCCATGGAAATTTTTGAAGCCAGAGGAGTGAATATTGGTGTTCTCTTTGTTCTGCGTTCTTCACAGCTGATAGAAGTCACAGTGTAAATGGACTTAACTGCTGAGTGACCTTTGACAAAGCCAGATAGGAAGTCTTTGTTGTTGTTGTCAGTGATTGTAATTTCCGTTTTTTTTCAAGGTAAGAAGTCTTTTTCAGTGTGGTGATTCACTAGTTTTAACTGAAACTTTGAGACAGAGACATGGTGACAAGATAGTGATTGCAGTGAGTAACAAGGCTCAGTCAATTATTGACCAGCCCATCTCAGCACCTTTGTTTTCCTTGCTGACAAAATATCACAACCTTTATACAAAGAGCTGAGCCGGCAGGAACCCAGCATTGCTCATTCTGGATGTCACTGTGAGAAATGAACATTTTCTTGTTATAAAGTGGATTGCATTCTCTCCTTGCAAAGTTTCTTCCCATTATCTTTTGGATTAGCACTCTGCACATGGCTGTCTGCTCTGATTTCTGTCCTTTCTCATAGGAAAACATGCAGAAGAGGTAAAAGCCAATGCAATGGCTGTTTTCTGAAATGTTTTACAAGACACCCTAGCACAGCCAGCTAGAGCAGGGCTAGGATGGCCCAGATCTCATCTGGAGCCCTTCAGACATGGCTGGCATACGTATAAATGCTAATGTTTTGACTCATATTTCTGAATCCTCCTTCAGGAGCCATATCTGCTGTTGGTACTGGAGCTAATAATTTCCAGAGCACACGGGCTTTATAGTGACAGTGGCTGCAAAGCTCTGCTATGCTCATATTTTGTGGTGAAAAGGCATGCAGCTCCCTTTCTCTTTTCCAGCTCTTTTCAAATATAGGTTGTGCCCTTCTGGCAGGTTAGCCAGGGCACAGGGATGGGACTTTTCTGTGTGTTTTGCATAGGTGTTACTCCATTCAGCACTGGTGTAGCTCTGAGAAAGGGTTCATACTTGAGATCCCTGAAGGGGTAGTGCCATGCCTCAAAGCTTTTTGCCTTGATGTGACAAGAAAAGCCTTTTTCAGTTGGATCTGATTCCCTCAGCTTGAGGTAAGCCAGCAAAACCTGCCAGGCCTCCTTGTTAGCTCACTGAAATCAACAGCAGTTTGATATTCAAGGACTGAACAGATGGAAGTGAGAGTGAGTGAAGAGGCTGGTGAAGCCCTTGCACACAATTCCATCACGAGGAGCAGAGGTCCTGCTCGGCTTGTAGTGAATAATACCATAAAAGTGAGCAGAGTTCCTTCCCAACTCACTAATGATCACCACTTTGCTGGACTAAGTTCTGCAAAACTCAAATCAATGATACTGGAGACCTTCATGTAAGGCCACAGATGTGTTTTGCCTGTTATCCATAGGGCCCCCTTTAGAATTCCAGTCTACAAATGTAGTTGAGGTGGGCAAGTCAAGTTCTAGGGGTAAAAAAGTGAAAATTAAATTTAGTAGTTACGGTGTGCAGTGATGCAGTAAGGTTCCTGGCATCTGATTGCTTCTATCCCACACAAAACAAATAAGCCAGTAAGAAAAATAAAAGTTGCATGAAGAGCAAAGTAGCAGCAAATTCAAAATGCATCAAAGACAGCACATTGAAACTGGCAGAGTTTACAAAAAAGCTTTTGAAAAAACCTAAAAGTTAAAAGGATAAAGATCAAAGGAAGAACAAAAGGAAACAGAGACAAATAAATTAAAGAACAAAATTATGAAGCAAAAGAGCAAAACGTCTTATACAGGAGGACTAAAAATGAAGGACACAGAAAAATAATGAAACAAGGGAATAACAAATGGTGAGATGCAGCTTTGAGAATCATTTGCGTAGGTGTCCGTAGTGCAATAAGAACACTTCCTTTATAATTTTGATTTTCTTTTCTTTTATTGTTTCTCAACCCAGAAAAGATAATTATAAGTTCCTTCTAATAATAATTACAGGTAGGCTGTGCCTTGTGCCTCTAGGATCTCGCAGAAATAGTGCTGTGGGTAGTGAAGGCCTGCTTGGATGCTGTGCTGTGTACCCCTGGCAGAAGTGGGTGGGGGTTGCAGGTGGCAAAGGGCAGAGCACTGGAAAGTGCTGGAGTTTGGGTAGGACTTGGAGGAGTTCCTGACAGTCGGGTGAAGGCTTGTGGAGGATGGGGAGGAGTCTTTGATGGAGGTCTGACAATGTGTGACTGGTCCCATCTGCTGCCTACGGAGCGGTGCAGAGGAACATGAAGTACTTCTGCAGTCCACAGGGTACTTTGTGCACTAAGGAAGATGCCATTATCACAGAATCACAGAATCTCAAGGTTGGAAGAGACCTACAAGATCATCGAGTCCAACCCAGCCCTAACACTTCAACTAAACCATGGCACTGAGTACCACATCCAGCCTTTTTTTTAAACACACCCAGGGATGGTGACTCCACCACCTCCCTGGGCAGGCTATTCCAGTTCTTGATCACTCAAAGAGTGATCAAGAAGAGTTATCCAGAGTCTTGTCATGTAGCTGTTAGTTGGAAACTCCGTGTGGAGAGCAGCATATAAATTAGGGTCAAAAGGTCCCCATGTGCCCCCCTGCACTGCTGCTCAGGGCACAGCAGCCCTGATGAGGGCTGAGGCTGCTCTGGGGGTGTAGCAGATGCCCAAGCACACTCCAGGGTGATCCCATTACAGAGGCAGCACAAAAGTCACAGAGCTTAATCACTCGATTTTCCACCTGTTTGGTATTACAAACCTTTGGCAAAATGGGAGTGAAGTGGCCATTGTATCTCATGGGTCCAGCTAGACCCAAACCATTTTCCTTGTAAAGAAACCTTCCCCTCCACACTGGATCTGGCATTTTGGTTTATCCACAGAAGGGAGATGTTGACATTGCTGCAAAACAGTTCAGAGTTCAGTTTTATTTGCACTAAAATACAAATAGTCTGTGGTGAATTGACCCTCGATGGACACCAGGTACCCACCAAAACTGCTCTATCACTCCTGTCCTCAGCTGGACAGGGGAGGCAAAATGTAACAAAAATCTTGAGGGTTGAGATAAGGGCTGGGAGAGATTAATCAACAATTACTGTTACAGGCAAAGGAGCCTCAACTTGGGTAAACAAGTTTAATTTTTTTACCAGTCAAATCAGAGGAGGATAATGAGAAATGAAATCAAATCTTAAAAATGCTGTCTTTTGGTTCCTTTCTTCCCAGGCTCAACTTCACTTGTGTTTTACTCTACCTGCTGCCCCCAAAGTGGCACAGGGGGGCAGGGAATGGGTCCTTCCCCACAGACTGCAGGGAAGTCTCTGCTCTGATGTTTGGAGCACCTCTTACCCCTCCCTCACCAACCTGGGTGTCTGCAGGGTTATTGCTCTTCTCTCCTGGCTGCAGCTGTGAGGTTTTGTGGGGTCATTCCCCTCCTTAGACCGGTGTCCCAGAGATGCACTGGTGCTGATGGGCTCAGTGGCAGGTCCCTCTTGGAGCTGGCTGGCATTGGCTCCACTGGGCACAGGGGAACCTTCTGGCAGCTTCTCACTGTAGCCCCCCGCCTACCCAAACCTTGCCACACAAAATGAATATATAACCCTATCTGAGAGGGAAATGTTGGCAGGTTTTATGCCCTGCAGCCTCTTTTGCACCATTAAATTCATCTGCTCCTGCCGTTGCAGCAGGAAATGGGGGAAGACAGCAAATGTGCTCCTGGTTGTACCCCACAGGAAGTGCCATCTGAAGCAATTTTGTTCTTCACTTGCTGGCCCCTGACAGCCAAGAAAGGCTGAGGAATAAACTTCAGTGAAGGAGAGTGAAGAGAGAAAAAAAGACTGAGCCTTAAAGAGGTGAGAGACACAGGAGTGGCAGTCACTTCTGAAGTCTTTTAATAGAAAATCATTTTCCCCTTTTCTTTGCTCTCCAGACCCCGGCATTCAGAGGGCAGAGGCAACTCTGGCTGCTGCCAGCTGGATCCTCCAGAGGTGCCATTCTTTCAGCTAATGCCAGTAGTGGGGAAATACCCTGGATGCTGAATATTCACATTTGCATTCTTGAAACCCAAGCTGAACTTTTATTTAGTCTGAGTCATGATTCAAAAAATAAAATATGCACGGATCACAGTTGTGAAGAAAAGCAGCAGAAATGGCTTTTTGGCACAAACATATGCAAGCCATATTTCTCTAGAAGTAATTTCCCATGGAAATTTAACCTCTGAAGGACACTGAAGTTAAATTAAATGGTAGGTTTTGTAACATAAGATGCTATTGTCAGTCTGGCAAGTCTGGCAGCCATGAGGAGTAACACAATATGAAAGAAATGGTACACCCGTATTTAGAGCTAAAAACAAGGAACTTTTCCTAGAGTCTGCATTAATGTTGCCATCCCTTTGTTACTATGGCCATGTCATTTAATCTCATTGCATCGTCTGAAAATGGCTGTGAAATTATTACCATATGTAGCCAGCACATAAGGGCCAGGGGAATAAATCACAGTGAGAGAAGATCACATTGTCCTTGAAGAAGAGAACTTTGGGAATGTGCACATCTGAAGTGACTGTACTTTGTCATTTGCCTGATGGGCAAGTGGGCACATGGTGGGTGCTTGCCCTGCTTGAGGTGAGGGAAGCCAGTGGCATCCCTGTGGTGATCTGCCACAGAAGGTAGATGAGCCCTGTAGCTCCCCCAGATGCTGACAGCTCCATCATGGTGATGCTCTGGGACCTGTGAGTGCTGGGGGCTGGCTGTGCCTGGGCTGGCCTGGCCAGCCAGATGTGCCTCTGCTAATAATAACAGGAGTTGCCCTACGAGCAAAGCTCCATCTGGGTCACTTGTGTAAGCTCGGAGTATCAGCTCCTCTCCTCCAGGACAGGTTATGTAATCGCATCAGAAATCAAACACACAATTTGGATTTCACCTTTTTCTGAACATCTGGCTCTTCACGTTTTGGGCCTGCTGATTTCATAAGGATCCTGGTTAGGAAAAGGTTTTCTGTGCATGCAAGAATGGAAAACAAATCATGAAAGGCTGCCCAGACAGTGACCTTGGAATTAATTTTCAAATTCGAGCAAATATCTTTATATTTTCTCCACTCAAAGTTTCAATAAGAGCAGTGCTGTGTGTGTGACCTCTCTAGCCCTAACTCAGTGCTTATTTGAAAGCGTCCCTCTTTTCTCTAATGCTGCATTGCTGCCTTTGAAATCAGCAGAGAGAAGGGCAGTGGAGCCCTGCAATGAGATGTGACCTAAAGCTGGTGGCATCTACAAAGAGAGTCCAGTTGACATCAGCAGGCTTTGGAGTGAGCTCATAAAAGGCTGCTGGCAGGGCACTCAGTGATACCCTCACAGTGTTTTAATTTCCTCCCTTTGCTGGTCTCAGATAGTGTGAACCTACTGACCTCTGGTGCATGCTGATCATCTTCTGTTTTTCACCAGGGAAGCAAAGCTTGGGACAAGTTTTGCTGGAGAGTTATCAGAGAAGTGATTGCAGCTTTTAATTTGCTTGACTTACTGGCTGAGGTCCATGTTGGCAGATCCTTCAGTAGCTCGTTATTGTTGGAGGCTTTTCTTGATGGGTGTTCTCTGCAGCTGTGCTGAGGTCTCTGCTACACCCTGAGCTGTGCCCCAGGATCCTCCTGAGCCTCAGGATCCTCTTCTCCAGTGAACAAAGTCAATGGGATTTTTTTATTTTGTTCCAGCAGCAGCATGTAAACATAAAGAAAGGTTTCACGGCCTTGTTCTTGATGGTTTTGAGTCCGGAGATTTGAGGAAATAAGATAAATGCCATAGCCTGTTCCTTCAAAGTCCCCACAGCATTTTTAACTGTACTTCTGATCACTGTAGTAGATAATAAATACAATACATGCCCCCATGCACATAAAACAGTGTTATTTTGTGCTTAGTCCATGTGTTTCATGTAGAGATCTGGATGATGGCCAGATCAGTAAATGACTCTCATTTTTCATGGAAATCAGAAACACAACAGATGTACTGTACACTGAAAAGAGTTAAAAATAGCTGTTTGCAATCTCTGTGCTTGCCTTTAAACAAAATGCATGGTATAGAGCAGTGGTGGTTTAGCATATGGAGGCTTTAACATCTGATATTTCTGAGAGTTTGCCAGGTTTGTGCAGGGAGGTCTTGAAGTTAATGGCAAATTTTGTAGACAGGATTTCTGCTAACATCTTAACTCTCTCCATGGTCAAACCCTCTGGCTGCTGTGAAACTCTTTATGACTACTTGCATGTTGCAGTAAATTTGTGAAAAGATATGGAAAGCCCAATAGAAATTGGTTCCCATCCCTGCCCTAGTGGGGAGCTGGGTATTTTTATTTGGTTTTTATCTGGATAAATTGAGATGTTAATTCTGGGTCACGCAGCAAAATATTTTTAATGCTGGTGCCTCTTTCTTGTGACTGGTGCCACTTCTTTCTCATTACAAATCAGAATAACTAGTGCAGCATTACATGGGGATTGGTTGCACCTGGCAAAACTGGATTAATTCCAACGTGCTGCATAACTCCAGACTGACTGCAGTCCTTGGGAGAAAAGGATTTGCCTTTAGGAGTTAACTTAAGTGCTGTCCCAATGTGTACATCTTCCAGTGTGCTTGGCCTCATTGCAGTTGTCAAATGACTGGGGAGCCTTTATGTAAATCATTTTGATAATACATATTTGTAAGCTGGTGTAAAGAAAACATTTTCTTATGCATGTCATATAGTGGAAGAGCTTCATCTCCACATCACACTTATGCTTTAATGCACAACAGCTTTTAGTTTTAGTAGTCTCCATGTCAGATGCTCTGTGTAGATTCAGAAATAAGTCTTAGAGAACAATTACTCAAACTGCCTAAAAGGCTGATTTTTTTAAAGAGGAATTTTACCTATTTCTGCTGACTTCCATACAGCACATTTTTGATTCAATATGTTTTTCTTGTTTAAAAAAGATCTTGTTTTCCCAGAGTGCTAAAAAAAGCCCTTTGAAACCCCAAGAGACTATAGAGATGAGCTATGCTAGAGAAACCAATATTATATATTTCATCATTTGTCTGGTGTCCTTGCCAAACTTCTAATTTAGCAGTGCACAGTAGTGCACCAAAGTGAGTCATGAATTCTTCAGTATAATTACCACGCAGTGCAAAACCAAGGCTACAGAAGTCTGAACCTTTTCCTGTCTGTCGTTTTTCCCTTCTACTTGCTTTTCAAATACCATATGCTGTGCAGGAAAGCTGTGCATTGCATCACAGCTTCAGCCCTGTTCTGAGCAGATATGATTAAAGGCTAAACTTCGAGTTAATAACTAAAAGTCCTTTTCTGTGGGACAGTCACAAGAAAAAGAAGAAAAAGGTGTTTGATTTCTTTTACAGCTAAAATGTGGGGTTTTTTAAGGGAAAACACCCTAGCCACTGTGGATTTGTAGGGCTTGATATGAGATCTGAGTAAATGCTAAGAGAAGGTCTTGTTGACATTTTAAAATTCGTTTTTCCTTGAATTGATTTTTATGTCTTCATATTTGTCATTTTAGAAAGTGAGCTTTACATGTGAGGTAGTTGCAAAGGGCAATTGGAAACCTCATGTGTTCATTCAGGGTTCACCCCCAGGAATAACCCAAACCAGGAGTGTGCTGATGATTTTGTGCTATCAGTGAGATGTGAAGGTGTACCTGCAATCTAGAGGTTCAAAATTGCTTCTGTAGCCAAATTCATGTTCAGTTCGGTGTCTGCATTGAGGCTCACTAATTTTTGCCTGTTTTATAAGTGTGTATAAAAAGTCTCAAATTCTAAAAGGGCGTCACAGAAGTCAGATTTACAGGGTTGCTGACATATAAAGTCTTTCTTCAGAAAGATCCATTTCAGGTTGGTTTTGAAATTTTGCATCATTCAAGTTGCTGCACGTGACTTACACACTCCTGCCTCCTTTTGAAAGTGAGAGCTTAGAAACTCAACACAATTTCTGCCATACTTATGTTTCTTCAGACTGCAAGACAATGAATCCTATTTGCAAGCTAAAATGTGTTGATATGCTAAATATGATCTGTGTTTGAATTATTCCTGCCTCCCTGCCTGTGTTATGGGATGGTTTCAGCCCAGGTTTTACCAGAGCACAGAGATGAGACAAACAGACCTGGGAGACTTTGCCTCCTTCAGCTGCTGGGAGGTTGGTCACTATTCAGGGGTGTTTTGTTTCTAGGTGTTGCAAAAAGCTGTTTCCTGAGCAATTAACTGTAGAATTTTGGCTCCTGCAGAAGGCACAGGAAAATGTGGTTGCATTTCTGAAGGCACAGTTACATTTCAGAGAGCTACTGCAGAAATACTGCCATTGCAAGGCTCAACTACACGACTCTTCCCACCTCCCTCTTAGTATTTCTTACTATTTCCCTATTTGCTAGGGAAATTTGCCTTTCAGACCTAGGTCTGCTCATAAACTGTAGATTAAAGATGATTATTTTCTAACGGCAACTATGGAAAAATATAATGACAAAAGATGTTACAAACTCCCCTTGCATTTCTGGAAACTTCTTCCCATCCTTTCTAGTTGCTATTTTGTTTGCTGTATCTTCTGTTTCTGGCTTGTGGCTCAGCCTTGCACTTGTTTCATGCTTGGATAAAAGCAGTTAAGGCAAAGGCCTTGCTCGTGTGAGTGGGGCTGCACAGATGCAGAGCACTCTCACTTCACTGTCACTGTACTGTGCCCACACTCCTCTCACAGCTCTCAATCACCCCTTTTCAGTAATTGCATTAACTCAATGCAACAGTCTGACAAATTCCCAGATGTGTCGTTTTTTTTGCCTTTCATAACTATGTTTAAAGGAACACACTGTGGTGAGAAGTTAATTCTACATCCACGCTAAATTAGTTGTGTTGGTTCAGTTTTCTCCCCCCTCAAATGTTCTGTTTCAGAACTGCAAAGTAAGAGCTTAGATAGAGGTGAGACTATTGTGTCATTGTGGGCACAGTATTCCTTTGCTTGGCAGTTGAATAATAAGTTATATATGTAAGGAGGGGGGTGGTTCAGGTTATGGAGGTTTTAGGCTTGTCCATTTTGTGATCTGCTCTCTTCAGTTGCTGCAGCATCAAAACATTTCTCCCAATTAATTCTTTTTGTACTTCCACAGATGCATGAAAAATTGCAAAAAGTAAGTAAAATCAGCTTTTAAAAGAGTGCACAGCCTAATCTTGAATCAGGAGGAGAAAATAGCAGGTGATAGAACACACTTGGTATGAAAGACTACATAATTATGTAGTGTGATCACTGGGGCAGGTGAACAAATTGGGTGTTTTGATGAGAGTGTGCTGCATGGAAAACTTAGACAAGAGTTGCTGGGAAAGAGCTTATGCCAGAGATGAGGCATGGTGGATCAAATCCAACTTGAGGCACTGGGACAGCATGAACAAACCCTCTGCTACCCACTGTGATTAGAATAGCAGCCTGAGAGAAATGGGCTCAGTCTGAATGCTGCATTACTTTGATTTTTGTCAATTAAAGCCTGATGCAATTAGATGAAGCCCTTGCTCTGTGTACTTGACACTGCAAGATGCTGCTGAGGAGGCTGGCCCTGATCCAGCAAAGCACTTAAATGATTCCATTAGTTTAAATGGCTCTACCTGCATGCTTAAAATTAAGCATGCACTTAAGTGCTTTGCTGGGTTGATGCCAGTGTGTGCAATGGGTGGCAAGATCAGATTTTTAGTGACCACCACCACAGCCTTTCTTTGGTCTTTGCATACAGGGGAGCGGTAAGGTTTCCTTTATTGCCTCTTTAGGTTGGCTGTCTAGCTTGTGATTTTGATAAAAATAAGTGGCAACACTAAATAAATCACCCCCAAAAAGTGCTTCTCTCGCAGAATTTTTACAATGCACTCTATCAGAAAGTGTCCAGCCAGAGTACTGCTAAAGTGAGCCATTCCAGTGAACAACACTGAAGTGTTTGAGGTAGTTAAATCCAGAGATCTGATGCCTTGAAACCAGTGAATGGTTTTTTTGGGAGCAATTGAAAACCATTATTTGAAATGGCTGATGTTCTTGACAGAGTGAAGGCCACGTAGCCAGATGTCTAATGGCATTCTTGGATTAAATGGAGCTATAGTCTGTGTATAATTGTGATAAAAGTATATCATAAAATACTATCATTATAATCACGAGGTTTATATGCTGTTCTTAAAAAAAATCCCTAGGCACTGTTAATTCAGAATTAAGCACATCCACCATGTCTCCAAACTTAGAGGTCATATAGGTGCAAGACTGTATGGAGAAATTTGAGCTGATTTACCCTAAATTAAAGAAAATGGGCTTGGAAGAGACCTGAGGAGTTCACTTAGTTCATCTGCCTCTTTAAACCACCAACACCGTCTATTCCCCAGTGTCCCTAAGCTATCTGTTTCAGGACACAACAGTCTTTACCATTAGAAAGTATTTCCTGATGTCTGAATTGAATTTCCCTAGCTGTAATTTTATCTCATTATTTCTTGTCTAACCTATCACGCACATGAAGAATAGATTATTCCCTTCCCATATGCAGCATCCTTTTACAACACTCTCAGGGCAGTACTGAACTACTGTTCCTCCTGTGATTCTTCCTAATTGTTCTATTTTTTTCCATTTTTTCACTTCTCTCATCTCCATCCCTCTAGGATCTCACTCTGGACAGCCACCTGTGAGGGACTAAGAAAGCTGAGACTGTGCTCCTGGGGTTTTAGGCAGCAGGAAAGTCTGGTGAGTAGAAAAAATTGTGCTTCTCTGCCTTGCTGGATCTCACCAGCATATCCGAGTGCAGAGTTCCACTGTGTGACCTGGTGCCTGTGACTTTATTTAGATGGCTTTTTTTTTTTAATTAGAAAACACCTAATTATCAAACTTCTAATTTCTTTCACTTCACAGCAAGGGAAGGAGAACACAAAGCTGTGGTCAGAGGCAGCTGTCAGGTCTGTGTTTTAGCTGAGTGGTGGATTTGCATTCCTGCTCTTTCTGGGTGGCTGCTGGCTTGCTCCTCGCAAAGGAGGCTCAGTTCTGACTTTTGCTTCTGCTGGGCACCAGACAAAAGGCCAAGGCTGGAGCAGTTTACAAGCCACACTGCAATTTCTGCAAGCTTTGGCTGGTCAGCTTTTAGAAAGAGACCGAGACCTTGCGGGGAGGTGTGAAACAGGAAAAAAGAAGTCAAGCAACTCCTGAAAGCCTTCTGCACTTCTTTAGCTCAAATCCAAGAAAGACTATTTCAGGCTTGGGAAGTTTCAGTTACATTCCAGTGATTGATTTTTATTTCTCTGCTAAAGATCAGGTTTTCTTAACAGCTTGGCACGCTTGATAGCTGTATCTCAGCGTTTGAGCACAGTTTAGGTGCAGAATTTTTTCCTCACACAGCTCTACCAGTATTAAACATTTTTTTTTCCCCAGGAACATCCCTGAGGACAGCCTGTAGACATCAGAGATTCAGAGGGCAGCTCTGGCATTGACCATGCTTACAGAGCAGCCCTTCCTTCCACGTGCTGCTCTTTTTAGGATTCCCAAAGCACCTCAGGAAACTTGTGCATTGCCCAGCCCTGCCTTCCCTGAGCTCTGATAATGCTCCCCTGGTGACAGATGATACTCACGTGGGTGCAAAGCCAGTTATATTTACACTTTCCCAGCAGGCTCAGTGCAGTTGTCACAACTTGTCAGTGGTCGGGGCTGAACGGTTTGTGGTCGGCATAAAGATATTTTTCTGTTACAGAATCTGGCGTGTTTAAAAAGGAGCTGGCTGACTGTGATTATTAAGATGTAATCAAATGCATTAAGGCAGCTATTTCCTTTGCCATTAATAATGAGAAAGCTGGCAATATAATCTCCCCTTCGTTCTCTTGTTTCACTTTTGTGGTGAGAAATGAAATGAAAGCAATCAGGAGCTCCAGGAGCCTTTTGGCACTGTGTATTTTTGTTGTCATAAAAATCATAAAGTAAGTACTTCTGTCATGTATTTTTAGTTAAAAATTTTGCTGAAGAAAATCTGTCCTTTATCATAGCTCCTAAGTGTTTCCATAAATACGAATTAGGTTCTTAATTCATCGAGATACTTTGGAAAACTCTCTTAAACCACACTTGCAGTGTGTCTGTCTCTTTCCCAGGTAATCTTCAGTTTTCATTTCCTATATGGCATATTTATTTGTTTACTAAAGCTTATATAATTTATTTTAAATCCTCCCAAAGAGTTAAGGGATTAGAAAATGATGGGTTATAACAATAATTTTAAATAATGTTTAATACCTTAAATACTTTTCCACTACAGCAGGTTAAATAGTCACCAGCCTTTACCTTATAAAGCCTCATTTAAACCTAATGCACAAGGAGAAATGCTGTAGAAATTACCATTTAACATTTGTGTTTGACATGGGTTTATGATGTTTTCTCAGCTGAGTTGAAACAGTTGAGTTGAAACAATGAGTTGAAACAGTTGAATTCCATTATCTTTGATTCTGCCCTTTTTTAAAACTGATGATCTCACAGTTTGTCTAATGATTCCCTTGAGTTTGTTAACCTTTGCAATTATGCCATTTAATTTTTCATCTATCTCTTTAGTCATTTTTTTTAGTAGAATCAAGACAATTTCTTCATATTCTAGAGTAAGCACCGTGTTCCCTCTAGAACCTGGAGCTCTAATTAAACATCCAGGGCTGAGGTCTTCTGTTGTGCTTTGCCAGTGCTGGTCTGAGACTCCTCTGGCTGTAATAACCCAGCCTGGCAATTCCCACTGGGAGGCCTCAAAGGTGAACTGGGAGATCTCAAAGGTAACTCAGTCAAGTAGCAGAATTTATTTATTTATTCCTGCTTTCCAAAGTGATAAAGTGAGTGAAAAGGAGGGTGAAATGACTTGTGCAAGATAAAAGAGGTAACCCAAAAGAAGTTGGTCTTGAGGTAACCCTCAAGACTCCACTCATTTTAGTGGTTTTATCTTCTTCAGTGGAGCTTATCTTCTGAGTCAGAGGAAATGACACTTGGTGGATACATCCTCAAAGGCTGGATGAGAAAGCCCTTGAGATGCAACCAGGCCTCTGTCTCCAGATTTCACTTCTGCTGTGTCCATCCCTTGCAGGGATTTCTCACGGTACTTTCACTAACTCAAAGGCTTAAAATCCTCAGAAACATGCTCTGTTCTCCAGTGCTTCTGTGGGCTCTCAGTTCCTTCTCTTTGCTTTCTCATTCTGGGAAATCCATGGTTTTAGTCCTCCAGCAGCGGTCGAAAGCCTTTTATCCAAGGACAAGAAGTTTTTTTGCTTTGGACCTGCGTGCTGAGGTTCCCCAAAGCTGCCAGTGTCTCTTTTATGAGATGCCAAGCTCCTGTTAGCCTGGGGAGGAGCCCTGACTTCTCACTCTAATCCCTCCTGAGGCAGTGCCACGCTCAAAGGCAGACACATGGAAACAGCCCTGCTCCCAGTAGCTCCTTTCCACTAGTGCCAGGCTCACGGTGGCAGGGAGACCTTGCTGATGCCCCCACGTGCCACTGTGATCTCCTGTTTCTGGGAAGCTGTCAGGATGGCTCCTCCAAGAGAATCATCTGTGTTTCCAGTGATAAATCCTGGGATGTGTCCTCGCCTTCCAGCAGCTGGCGGGTGCTGGGGACAGGCTGGCTGCTCCTTGCCATGGCAGAGTCCTGGTGTCTCCAGATGCTCCCTGTGCCAGAGCCCCTGCAGGGCTGGGGGGGTTTGCCTGCAGTTTGTCCCTCCCCAGCCCATCTGGGTCATGTCCCTGCAGAGCTGTGGCTCCTGATGGGGTTTGCTGCCCTTCTGGAGCTTCCAGTCCTTCCCAGGCTAGTTTTGTGTCACTCTTGGTCTCTCCTCTTTGCTCCTTGACTCTGCAATGTCTGACTCTGCTTTCCCATTCCCTGGAGCTGTTGTAGAGGTGGGCTGAGATTTTTTTTTTTTTGGAAGAGACCGTATCCTGTGCCCTACAAGAAAGAAAAAAAGCACTGTAGTTTCTAAGCCTGTATCACTTGATGCCTGCTTTTTGTTCCCAGTGTATGGAAGAGCTTTCTTAGGGACAAGGACATCCTGTGCTCTGTCAGCCCTTCTCTGGAGGGCTGTGCAAATGTTTTGTTGTCCTTTCTGTGCTGGATTAGGGGATGGCTTTGCCCAGATTTTTTCTGGATTATTATTTTTCCTCTCCCCAAAACACCAAAGTGCCAGCCCTACCTCTGATAGAGGGGCAAAGGAAAAGCACTTTTTATTAATTTTTGCATAGAAAATCAGCTGCAGCACTGCAAGGATGAATTTGTCTTCCAGCTCTTTGGCTTATACTTTAGTCACACTTTGTCAACCAGACAATGCTCATCACTTATATATAAAATCCTTCCAGAGAATATACAGGTAAGAAGAATACACGTATAATGAAATAATAAGTCGTGGCATTTTCTACAGAAGCAGCCAAACATTCAGCTGTGATCAGTTTTATTAAGAGGAGAAACTGCTGGAAACAATAGTGTGCCAAATAATTGATGAGAGATGAATTTGATCTCTGGCTGGTGGCTGTAATAAATTTCTCTTGTCTGCTCAGTCCACTTACTGCAGGTGGGAACCAACCCTGTGCAGTGATTAAAGAAGCAAAATATTTTAGGCATAACAGAATGTAGCAATTCTCCCAGTGAACTGGACAAAAATAGCTCCACAGGTAGATAAATGGAAGGGGAAGTGCTTTTATTCGAAGTCCACATTAAATTAGGGAGCTGTTATTTTTGTTCCTCACCCCTTGCAGCTGACAGTGAAGCAAAATGATATTTTTGGGATATTGCCTTGTACAGGCTCTGTCCAGCCTTTTCATTAGCACCTCAGGAGCTGAGGCAGGGAGAGGAGCTGCCTTCCCTTGGTGGAATTGTTGAGCAGGGGAGGAGGGAAGGTCAGCTGCTGCTGCAGAGGAGCGGAGGGGAAGCTCACCTTTTGGCTTGCTGTAGCTCTGGGTGGTGCTCATGACCTGGATGTCCTCTCTGCCAGCACCAGGGCAGGGCAACCACAGCAGGGCAGGGACAGGGCGTGGGCAGGAGGCTGCCCAGAGAGGGGGTGCCCACACAACCCCTCCCTTGTGTGTGCCCCTGCCACGGATCTGGGGAGACACCAGTGCTCTGCTCCAAATGTGAGCTTGGGTTTCTTGAGGACTGCAGCCCAGGATACCCAATACTTTAAAGAGAATTAGGCAGAGAAAGCCCCGTTGCCTTTCAGCAGGGCAATGTTAGGCTAGAAGGCATTATTAGGGCCAAAGACAGCAGCTATAAATAACTCCTTTAATCTGTGCAAGAAAATGAGTAAATAACAACACGGTCCTACGAAAGAGTCATGTTTAATGTTTCATTAACGTTTTGCGAACATTGATAATTCTTTTCATATAATTTAGCATGCTGAGCTCCTCTATCCCTGGAGCTCTTTCCAGATGGGGTAGAGCATCTCAGAGAGCAAGGAGTGTCAGGGCCATCAGCATGTCATTAGAGCTAATGCAGGAGTTGTCAAATGATGCCTGTTTGCTGCTGGAAAGCTCTGTATTAGCACAAGGCTGCAGAAGTGCAACATTCATCACCAGGGAGTATTATTTGAAAAGATCATTTAGTATCTGTCAAGGCTGCTGTAATATTTTTTTGGCCAAAGAATTTAAGTGGGAAGACGTGTGTGTGCGCCTCCACTTCTGTTTAATTGTAATCTCACATAATGCACTCCTTAGCTTGACATTTTTAAAGTAAGGGGTAGGTTGGTTGATTCCTGAAATTAATTATAATTCAGATTTTGGAGTGTGCAAAACGGATAGAGAGCTTTCTATAAACCTTTTAGACACAGCTAGAATTTGGACTGATTTATTATGCATTTCTACTATGCTCTGCTGCTCATGTAATGAAGTCTTTAGGAATTTATTGCAAGAAAATGGCTCCTTTTCACAAATTTGATGCAAGGAGAAGATGGAATTTGTATTTTAATTGCATTTTGGTAAGGAAAAACAAAACCAGTCAGGGCTTTGGCCCTTTGTACACCTGATGAATTGAATCTCTGGTGTTTCTACCTCAGGGTAAGAGAATCTGCATTAATGCCTGCATGAGACTTTTAAAGACATAAAACCTAACATATACTGGGATAGTTTATTTGCTTTCCCTTGCAGGAATAAATTAGCAAAGTCAAAATACTTCCTGATGCTTCAGCAGAAGAGACTTTTGTTGGTTTTCCTTTAGATGTTGCACTCATTTATGCATTTCTTTAGAAAGACTAAGTGGTCTCCAAGTTCTCCTGAAACAGCAGAGCTCTTAACTTCTGAATTAGTGCATGCCCCAAATAAAGGTCTGCCCTGGAGATGATGTTTTGGAATGACAGCTGTCTGCACGAGGAGTTAGTGAGAAACAACCATTACAGACTGCTGTTTTAATCCCAATCACCTTTCATGTATAAACATGGTGAACTTTATCACACTTAACAATCTTTAACATTTATGAAGCAAGTTCCCAGCTGAGGAATCCAATAACACCTGCACACTCAGAAGTCCAGAAGAAGAGGGGCAAAAATACCATGAAATGCTGTCTGGGCCCTTGTAGAATAAGTGAGATGTGTGATTTGGATCTAAAGGAACGTTTGTAGCAGTGTGATGGGTATCAGTGTATCTCCATCGGGTATCAGTGCCTGGCTGGGAGCTGGGAGCAGATTGTTCCTGAAGAACAATAGGGTTTTTCATTAAGCTGTTCCCTGTTGGCTAAGATAGATAAGAAAGCCTCCTCCCCTACTTGACTCATGCAGTAGATAAGATAAATATCTATATATGAGATAAAACTTAAATGCAGCAGGAATTTGGAAGAGCCGTTTTCTAGGAGAAAAAAGCTTAGCAGGCATCAGTTTATAAAAAATAGAATAGGCATGGATTTGTACTGTGTGCTGGTAAAAGCAAAGCCCCGTTCTTGGCTCAGTGTATTTTCTGTTGGAGACTGGATTGTAACCCAGGCATCATCTGCAGGTTGTAATTCTCCCCTCTGGAGCTTCTGGAGCTGGGGAAGTTCAGTTTGCTCTGAGACAGCCTTCATGCCGTGCTAACATGTGTGGCAATCATTTGCAAAAACTACTGACCTTAGCAGGCTGCAAGGCTTGTGTCTTATGTGGATGAGTATTTCCATCCACATTTGAATTTCCTTCTTATAGTGGGGTGAAAAAGACCTTTTACAGGTTTATCATTCCTGAGCCTTAGTGGTGGCAGCATTCCCAGTCATTAGGACAACTCAGAACCAGGCAGGGTTTTTTTTCTTTTCTGAGAACACTGCCTTTTCAAAGCAGTGACAGAGCAAGAGGAATTGTCCATTTTTTTTTCCCTTGAAGAACTTATTTCCATTTTCTCTTAATTATCTGCACCACTGGTTCCTGCCTGTGTGCTGGGTTTGGCTGGGGTAGAGTTAATATTCATCACAGTAGCTGCTCTGAGGCTGTGTTCTGGATTTGTTGGTAAGTCAGGGATGTTTTAGCTATTGCAGAGCAGAGCTCACACAGAGTCAAGGCCTTTCCTGCTCCTCACCCCACACACCTGCCAGGAGAATGGGGGTGCATGAGGAGCTGGGAAGGGACATGGCCAGGACAGGTGACCCCAAATGACCCAAGGGACATCCCAGGCCATATGGATGATGTTCCATGTTTAAAGCTGGGGTAAGAAATAAAGAAAGGGGGGACACAGTCAGAATGATGGTGTTTGCCTTCCCAAGTCACTGTTACATGTGATGGAGCTCTGCTTCCCTGGGGTGGCTGAACCTGCCTGCCCATGGGAAGTGGTGAATGAATTCCTTGTTTTACTTTTCTGGTGGGTGTGGATTTTGCTTTACCTATTAACTGTCTGAGGTTGGTTTTATTGTTTTTGTGTTTGGTTTTTTTTTTTTAATTTTACCCTTCTGCTTCTCTCCCCATCCCACAGGGGGAGAGTGAGTGAGTGGCTGCTTGGGGATGAGTTTCTGTCTGGGGTTAAACCATGGCTGCACATTATCTACCTCACTGGCTCTCATGAATAAAGATTCCAGGGATTGTGCTCACACATTTCCCCTTGCTCTGTGCTTTCCCAGTGCTCTGTGCAGTGCTCTAATAGTATATATGGGTCAGATTATATATTACATTCTGAGTTTACATAATGAGCTCTGACTGAAGCACCTAGGGACAAATAACCCAAATACAGGCCTGTATTCCTCTAGTAACTTGGTTGTAGTACACTGCTCATTATGTGAGTGCTTGAGTACCTATCCCTTCATGATTAAAGACATGCAAAATATAATTTAGGTGTTCCAGTGTCTGCTTGCTCAGGGAATATTTCCCTTCTAGGTGAATAAATCCCTTGGCTTGAAAAATGCAGTTACAATTTTCATGTTATCCAAGTTTGTGGGGTTTTCTCCACTACCCTCACCTTCATTTAGGTACACTGCAGGTTCTCTGGAGAAGAATTGTACCCTGAAATGCAGGGTAAATTTCAGAGGAAAAACATCTTAACTAGATTTAAACAGAATGTTGGAGCACATACAAAACTCTTTATTAACCAGCTCTACATTGAGTCCCTGTTAAAAAATGCCCGAAGAACCTTAAGGGAAAAGAACACAGGAACCAAAGGGGTCTTCTGTGCTGGGCAATGCTTGAATGAGGCAGAGACTTGAGTAGAAAAGTTTATTTGTTCTTGGTTGTGTTGGATGTGCTGCATTTTAGGTGTCTCTGTGTGCTGGAGTCCCTTGCTGCAAGAAAGCTGGGCTGGCAGCAGGTGATTAATGAGAGGATGAAAGTGTGAAGAAAAGAGAAGAGTAGGATCATCAGGTATCTTCCAAAATGGATTGTAATAGAAAGTGGCAGAATATGCTGGCAATAAAATCCAAAGATGAAGTGCTTTCATTTAATCAATTAAGATCGATTAGTGGAATCAAAGGTACAGTATGGCTAGCAGCTAATGCAGAGGTTAAAGCATTTTATCACCAGTAATTATAAAATTGGCTCAATTTTCTATTTCAAATCCTCATGTTTGCAGTAAGCATTATAAATAATAAAATGTTATTATGCTTTATTTAATATTTATCACCCATCTTCCTTGCTTGAGTAAAATCATACCACACTTAAAATCATGAGTTTTTTTCTCTAATTCTAAATAGCCAATTTCCATCACCTTTGTGTGACCTCTTTTTAAACCTACTTCAAAAGAGTATCCACCCATTATTTCTTTCAGTGAAATGAAAAATGATCAGGATTATAGACCTTTGGTTTTGCAAAACCAGTCTCTTTTTTTTTTTCTTCAAATACTGACCCTCACTTCACCATTTCACAGAAGCATGAATTTTCTACATCTTTTGTTTTAATTTTGGAGAAAAGCCTTAATGGAGACATGCCTACACAGCCACACCATCCTTTTTCTGTAAGAGCTGGTTTGCTCAGGGAGCCAGCCCGAGCTATCCTGACAAATGAATTCTTTTATGGGTGTGAGCTGTATTTCCCTTAGGGCTGTGTGTAGTCAAGTTGTACCAGCACATCCTTGCTAATGCAAGCCAGTCCCAGGCTTGGGGCAAGAAGCTGCACAGGGACAGGGACCCTTCTGCTGCTGAGGACACCCAGAGAGGCAGGGGGTGTTGAGCAGGGGCTTTGTGTGAGCTCTGGCTCACCTTTCCAAGGCCCCTTTAAAGCTTTTCCCATCCTTCTGGCCGTATCAAATAAGAGAAGTTTTTGGCTCACAGAGAAAGATCTTTTCAAATGACTCTTGGCTTTCAAACCTGGGCTCCACCCTGCTCCAAGGGTGCTGATTTAAATGCAATTATAAAACTGTATTGAATGCAGCTGAGAAAATATGGGTGGTTTCTCAGCTAGAGCGAGGCGCTTTTTTTTCACCTGCACAAACAGAATATTTCATGCAGACCCCTTCCCTTGTTAGCTCCAAGGGGTGAATGTTCCTGTCCTGAGTGGTGCTTGTTCCCAGCCTCTGAGGGGTCAAAAAGCTGCTTTTTTTCCATGTGTTGACTAGAGAGAGCTGTTCCATGCCTGGGTCTTGGAAGAGTCACTCAGATCCACCTGGTGTGCCACGTGCTGAGGTGGAGCCATGGTCTCTGATAAAAAGGATTGGCCCAAGAAAGGAAATAATCATCACATGTACAACCTTTACTCCAGAAAAAGGGAAGAGTTCTGCACACTCTTGTATTTTCTAAGCCCTTCATGTGCAGTTTTTTTTCACATAGTTGTTGTTTCCTTGGATCCTGATCCTCTGAGGGTAGAAATCTGCCTCCCATCTTTGACGCCTGGGTAAGACAGGAAGAGCTTTAGCCTGATCCAGTAAATGCAGCAAAACCAACAGTGGGAAAAAAGCTGTCAGCCTCAAATGACTATGGGACCAGAACTGCAGTGCTCTTTTGTTCTGTGTGGTGTTCAGACTTGAGCCTCCTCAGAGGAAAGTTTGTTTCAGTTCAGGACCCAAAGCAGAGAAATAGATATTCTATCTTCCAGAAAGTAGGATAGTTCCTGACACATTACAAACCATTAGTGTAAGATTTTGAGGTGAGCTATTCTCTGCTTTTCTATTAAAAATCCATAAAACTGAGCTTCTCCCACCCACTCAAGCTGATAAAGCACAAAACCACAAAAACTTGTAAATAAAACATGAGGCAGAGGAATTCTCAATGTCTTTGGGGGAAGGAAGAGACAATAGCAAAATATGTAGCAGCCTAAAGCAAAACCCCACATGAACAGCAATTTGTACTTGATGCAGGGCAAAAAAATAATCACCCCACCCTCCCCAAGGTAGTTCATGAGTTCTGTGAAACCCCCTTGCACACCTGATGCAACAATTTAGATGGGCCTTTTTTCCTGAAGAGGTGCAGAAGCTCCTGCTCATCTCCCAAAAGTCAATTTAAACTTTAACTGCCTCGCGTGACAGCAAATATATTTCATTTGAAATCCTTGTTCAGGATCAGAGAAGCCCAGCACTTGTGGAGTCCTGTGCTGAGCTGCAGCTTGGCCAACTCAAACTTTACATCCCACCCTGCTGCAGAAAGCTTGTGTTGATGGAGCAAAGGAAGTAGGGAAAAAAAGTGTGAGAAAGAGTGCTGGGGCAGTACAGGCACATCTGCAAGCAAAAAAGGCAGAGCAGAACCTGCTTGTTCAGCTGCAGGTGTTGATTGGTACCTTTGACAACACAAATGAACTGTTCACAGAGATGTTCATTGAGTCTCCTTCTGTTGGGGACTGAATTCTACCAGAACCAAAACTGTTGGTGAAATCATGTTGTTTAGTCATTGTTGTTGCTGTTGTTGCAAGAGAAACAAGAAAAGAAAAGAAAAAAAAAATTCAAGGAAATTATAGCAGCATGGGTCTGCTCCATGTCTGCATTAGTAAAACAAGAAACTTCAATTTCCCTTTAGGGAATTTCAAATTATATTTTTCCTACTGTCATAGAAACTGTCAAAAATAAGAAGTAATTCATGCTGAAACCAAATGTTTTGGTAAATGCAAAGCAATATTTCCTCAAAAAATTTCTTTTGCCAGGAATTTTGAAATGTTGATCTGTTCTAATGTGCAAGAGAAATTCATCTGAACATATTCTCAATGAAACAGGATGTCCAGTTGTGACCCATGGCTGCAATAAAATGCCCTGACTCATAAAATACCAGTGGTCTAAGCACCATCAAGGATTTGGTGGATGTGGCCTTAAATCCTTTCATTATCATAGACTTTCTTACATTTAAATAGTTCAGTCTTTCTGCACCTCTTACCTATGCAGAAATTATCAGGACTCTGCAGATCATAGAGCTGTAGATGAAAATCATGAGAGGATCTAAAGATTTCAGGTAGAGCTGAGTTACCAAAGAAATATAATTCTACAAAAAGTAGGGTGAATTCTCTGCTCTGGGAAGCAGGGCTGGACATGGGATTTTGGGAGGGATTCTTTTCTGTGGAGTGGGGAGGGCTCAGCACAGATAAAAAAATACTCAATAGTTTTCTGGCATCTTGACTGCAAAAGTTGTGGAGAGGGAAAGTGCAAGGCATTAAGAAAAGCCCATCTGCCTAAAACATACACTGAATAAAATCCTAATCTGCCTTGTTGATTGGTATGAACATGTTTTCTTATTTTTCTTTCATCTGTATTGGAAAAAGATGTAAGCATAGATGCATCCTACCCTTCAACAAGACTGTACAGTAATCAGGATTATGTTGTTTTCATACAAGTATGGAAATTAAACAAAGTATTGCTCTTCTTTGTCCTGTTTCTGCAAGACATAGCAAATCCTGCTGTAAGATCTTCTATGTAGTGCCTGCCATGTTCAAGTGCTCTTGGCAGGTGTATGAATGTGTCTGCATCACTTCTGCAGGTAAAGGCAATTCTGGGTGTTTATTCTCTGATTTAGAGCTGTGTATGATCTCCAGACCCACAGCTGGGCTCTGAGCCTTCATCCCCCAAAAGTCAGTGGGAATGTAGACACATGGAAATTTGCTTTATTTCTGAAACCAGGGTTTTTGAGCATCTCAGCTCTCCTTGGAGGAGGGAAGCTGTGTCTGGGAGTTGGCTCCAGCTGAGACATCTGCAGGTACATCCCTGTGGCTGAGCACTGCTGGCACATGCCCCAGAGGAGCCCAGCAGTGACTCAGTTCCTTTCTCCCTCTGAAGTTTCCTCATGAAAAGGTGTGTGTGTGTGTGTGTTAAATTTGTGATCGCTTCACCTTAAGTTCTCCCTTCCTGTTGTGATTTTCCACAGCAAATATCTGGACCTGGTAAGCCAGAGATAATGTTTAACCACGTTGTTGCAGGTTTGAGGGTGATGTGATCTATTCTGGGAACAAGGACCATCGTTTCAGTCCATATTTATGAGGCTGGCCAGGTGCCCAACAGGAAGCATGACATGAATCTCCAAAGCAGGGCACCCTGCAAGGTGCTTTGGATGAACTCCTGTGTCCCATGGAGTGGAGCAGGGGGCAGCAGATGGGGGGCATGGATACACATGGAAAAAAGGTATTTTCCACTCCTGCTGCTGAGCCTGTGCTGGCTGGAGGCCAGAGCTCAGCAGCCTGGCAGTGCAGACACGTCCCAGGCTGGTGTCTGGGAGTGAGCAGCAGCACAGGGAGTCCATCAGCACTGGCAGGGCTGCCTGCCCAGGAGCTGCCTGTGCCAGCAGAGCAGGAACTGACCCTTCTGTCACCACAGGCACTGGCCAGGTGCAGGTTGTGGTGCCCTCTGCACCCTGACCTGTTCCCGTGCTGTACCCAAACACCATGGGTTTGTTAGGGTGTTTTTCTCTTAGAAATGCTGTGTGAAATTATGGCCCAAAACCTGTGGCTCTGCCAGGTGTCCCATGTGCCACAGGCAGTGGGCTCAGCTGAGGGTCCAGCCCCTGTTGTGGTCACACACTGCTGTGCACCACCTGGCTGATAAAATGGACATCCCAACCTGCATCCAGCTGTTTGGCAGCTGTGTTAGCAGATTCCTCCTGTCCTGTCATACCCTTGGGACTGCCAGCAGTGGTGATTGCTGCTGGGTGTGCAGGCAGGGACAGGCAAGGGCTGAGTTGCTTCATCTCCCCAGCAATCCCAGGGGCAGCTGTGATCCCAAAGAACACGTTGGTGCCTGCAGTCAGAGCACTGATCTGCTCAATGCCCAGAACCAGGCTCTGGATCTTGTTCAGAGGAGTTTTTGAGGACTGTGTTTGCCAAACACAGTGTTTAGAAAATCTGTGGCAAATTTAGGAAGCTCATCATGGAGATGTCTGCCAGGGTTTGTGAAATGTCACAGAGGTTCAGGGGCAGTTTCACAACTCCTTTCAATGTTTTTATTGCATTTTATAATAAAAGCAGGGTTACAGCATTAGTTTATGAAATAAATGGATGCATCAGTAGATATTAAACAAAGAAAGGACTCTTTTTACTGGTGCAGATGTGTCTTGGATCTCAAACAGGAAAAAATATTCCTTCTCAGAGCTATAACCAAGCAAGCATTATGGGTGCAAAATTGCACTTAGTTTTATCAAGTACCAATGCAGTCTTTTAAAGGCAATCCCAAGCAAATGCTAGCTGGGAATTCCCATGTGCCTGAATTAAGAGGAAACAGTGTTAAGTATGGTGAAGATGTGGGAAACACCCTAAGGCCCAGTTGAGAAGGAGAAACCACACACTGCAGTTATTGGCTATGCTGGGAGGCTCTGCTCTTTTTATACTACCCTATCCAGATTAAAATGTTGCTTTATTACCTGCAGCACTGTGTAACTCATTCTGCTCTTGCTGATGTCTGTGGCAAGAGTACATTAGTGTGATCTTCCAGGCATTCACTTCCCTGTGAAAGGCAGAGAGAGGCAGAGTAGCCTTATAGGCTCCAGTGACCATTTCCAGCACAAAACCTGATGCAATTAGGTTTTACTTGAGTCTGTGCTAGTGGAATTTTCCTGCCAATATTGTGCTGTGAATGTCCTATGAGCAGTGGGGATGCCTGGCTCGTCCTGCTGGCTTGGAGAGGACAAAGGGTGTTCAGGATGTGTCTGTGCTGTGGGATGCAGCTTCCCACAGGGCCAGGGCAAGCAGAAGTGGCTTTAAGGTAACCAAATGAGTTGCTGTACCCACAGGGGTGGCTCAAAGTAGTTTTCAAGGACTTTTGGCAAGCAGCAAGTTCAGCATGGACTTCCTTACCTATGGATTGAGAGTGATAGTCCTGCCTTGTGTGACAGCAAGGTGAAATCCAGCTGGGGCACACTGTGGTGCTGGGACCTTCCTCTGCACCAGAGGCACCCAGGGAAGTGCCACATGGATAGGCTGGAAGGGACAATGGTCTGTGTCAGCCAAGAACACGTTTTCCCCACAGCTCTCAGATGTTGTTCTGATCCTCCCCAGACTTTTGTTCGTGCTCCAAAATCCCGCCAGAGCCACTGGAGGAAAACAAGTCTCAGGGAAAGGCTTCCAACAGTGACACAAATTATGTGAGGATTCAAACAAGTTCTAACCTGACATTTTTCAAAGTGAAACACAGGACCTGCCGCTCGCTGATTGCTTTTGGCCTGTAACAGCAGCTGAAGCACAAACAACATCATTTGCCATGGATGATGACAAGGAGAGAAAAGAGGAATGGGGAAGAAGTGAGAAAAAAAGAAGTATTGAATCAAATTATGGAGGAAAAACAGCTTCTTTATAGACAGTTTTGATCAAACTATTAATTTCATGTGTATGCTTAGAAATTATTGTGGTATACTTGCTGCCCATGCCAGAGCTAGACAGCTTGTTACACCAAATACTGAGGAAGGAGGAACTCTCTCCCCTTCCTCAGCAGAGCTCCTGGCTGCCACTGGAGCAGGGAACTCTGAGGGCTTCATGCAGTCCCTGCCAAGGGAGAAGTTTGAAAGGAATTTCCCCAGGATGCTCTTGGCTGGGATTCCCAGGGCTGCCATCTGAGAGGGCTTTGAGCAAATGGAGCCCACTTTGTGCAGCCCATCATGGACATTTTCCCTCTTTCCCCCAGCAAACCAGCCAGCAGGCTCTTCCTCATGAGACTGAAAGCACCTGTGGTTGCAGGGGGAGTTCTCTCAGAAAGGTGAAGTGAGGTGAGACACCTCCAGACCTTGCAGAACTAACTTCTGCAGGAAACCTATAAAAGCAGTGAGAGAGGAATAAAAACTATATTGCATTCCAGTGGAGCCAAAGACCATGGTCTCTTTAAATGTTATTAAGTCAATAATTAAGTGAGTTTGAAGTGTGAACTGTGTATCCACTTTAAATGGATTAATGATATGAGAATTCATACAAAATTTCTGTGTTGATTTTATGTTAATGGCTTCTTGAATATAAGCTGAACTATTAACCAAGGATAAGTGGAACTAATGTGCCAGCATTACTATAGAAATATGATTGAAGGGATGGTCTGCCATTTGTAAAGGGCCTTGTTTCTCTGGAGTGGGTCAGGAGAACAAAGGGCCCTTGGGCAGATTGGAAGGATCTCAGCGGGGTGGGAGAGCTTACACAGAGGGATGCTCAAAAGAACCCTGAATGCTTAAATGAAAGCTCAGGGGAGGGGTGTAATTCAGATATCAATAGTGACACCAGAGACAGCCAGCAGGGCAGGGTATCCAGTCAGTTAAGATCACCAGCTTGTGCCTTAAATTTCTCAGGATATTCCCAGGGCTGCTGTGCTCTATGCCAGCAGCCAAGGAGCAAATATTCTCAAGATCTTGAGGAAAAATTTGTGCTTCTACACGACTCAGCCTTTCCCTTCGCTTCATCCCATCCTGAGTGTAGCATGGCAGGGACAGGGCAAGAACAGGAAGAATTGTGTTGGTTGGTGGAAGGAGGCAGAGTGAGTGGGAACAGCATGAAAAATGAGCAGAAGGAAAAGTAAGCTGCCTGGCAGTGTGTTTTTTCCAAACAGCAAAGTCTGGGCTATTGTGGAATCCCCTTTACTTGAGCAATTTAAATATAAACTGGATAAAAGCCCTCAAGAAAATACGAGAGTGTTGGCTAGGGTGACCTATTCAGTCTTTCCAGCTCTTAGTTTTTGGCAGCTGTGGTTAAAATATAGGACTGAAACAGCTGGTGGATGACCTTCTTTGTTCTGAGCCTTTGATTCTTTTCCCTCCCCTCTCAGAGGCAGCATCCAAGGTGCTGAGTGGACAGCCTGGGTGCAGCCCACAAAGGCAGGAGCTGTTTGGGGTACCCAGGGACCCTGGAGCCTCGAATCTCCCCTCACTTGTGGCTCTTGCATGCCCCAATGTGGTTCCTTTGGATTTGTGTGGGGTTGAGATCAGGCTCGAGGCATTTGGTGCTGATAATTTTACACAATGCTGTGGTAATACCGTGGCAGTCCTTGGCAGTAAGTTGTCTTTGGGGGTGCAGAAGTGAGGGTTTAAGGTAACAGTGGTAAAATTGCTAACTAGGTGGAAAGTGTGGGCAGTTTTCTGCTGGATTAGGGGGTGGAACTGGCTCAGTGGGATGTCTCACAAGGGCCAGGCTGTGCAGGGAGGAGGTTGGAGCAGGGCAGGAAGGAGCAAGGTTTTACATTTAGCAATGGCAGCTGGTGGATCTGCTCAGGTACACCAAGTAACTTCACACTGTGTTTGCCTATCTGAAACTGAGAGATAAAATGCACGTGGATTTCAGAGCTAGTGCTAAAAAGCCACCCACAAGAGGAGATCTGCTCTTTGTAAAAACGAGTGTGTTCACCTCTGCCTCTCTAAGGACTGGCTTTAAAACCACAGACTTTATATTTTGAGGTGAAGCTGCAAGTTCTCTGTTGCTCTTGTGTTATTGCCAGTGATTGAAAAAGTACTGATGGGACCTGGTTGAATGCCCAGATGTCTGTGAGAGCCATTGATTCTTTAATGAGGGTTAGATCAGGCTCCAGAGGTCTGCACATAAAAGCAGCAAAGTTTTGTCAAAAAAACCAAATCGGTGCTCTGAATTTATGGGCAATATAAACACAGAATTGGGTTGGTAATTAGAAGTGTCATTTATAATATAATGCTGATGATCGTTAAAGAAAATGTAAATAAATCCTTAATCATGGTGTGCATCCTTGTAAAGCCTGTCTGCCAGAACTACAAAAAAACAAACAATAGCAGCATATAGGTGTTTGGAAAATAAACTGCCTGATTAGCTAATCTCATCTAACTGAGGCTTAATGATAAACTGAATTGTATGTATTTTGTCATTTGTTACTATAAATATGATTGTGTTTCAAGGTCAGAATTGTTATTTCTTTAATTTCACAAAAATGCATGCTTCAAAGAAATTGAAGTTATTTTGTGTTATAAATTGAAGATACAAGGCATCTTAGAGTTTTGGGTGAAATTCTGCTATTATTGGTTGGGCCTGGCTATTGATACACAAAATCCTAATTCTCTGTGTGGTTTTTTTTCCCCTGGAGAGAGTCAAATCTCCACATTTCCAAAATATTCAGTACACTTAGAAATCTACGTCTTTATGTGGAAATTTACATTTGCAAATATACAAATGCGTATTTGCATATTGAAATGTTCAATTTGTCAAAACCCTTTTCCCATTGATATTAACATATATATTATCAGGCTTAGTGCTTCAGGTTTCTTCCCTCCTCTCTCTGGGGCAAAGCTCAGTGCAGCTGAGCATAATTCTCCATTTGTGGTGGGATGAATGCTTCCTTAGTGCTGCATTTTGATACATTTACTCATCTCCCTTGAATATCCCTTTATTTCACCAGCAGTCCAGTCGGGTAATGGACATACCAGTCACCTATTTTGCACTTACAGAGTAATGCAGTTCTTAACAGATGGGGAGATGTGTGAGCAGCTATTCATAAAGGGGAGGAGGAACGACTGCAGGTCAGCCCAGGAGTGTGGCAGGGTGGGATTGCCAGAGGCTGGGAATAGTTTTGATTTTTTTCACAGTATCAGGGCTATGTCTCCTTTCACTGCCAGACATATGGGAAGCCCCTAATGAGGCTTACATTATTGCTACTTAATATGCAAGTTGTTTCAAAGCAAGTGAAACTTGCAGTGGTAATGAACACTTAAGCAAAACACATTTTTCTTCACTGGCCCATTACTATCCAGAGAGAGTTAATATCAACTAAATGATTTTTCTCTCAAAGATAATGCCCAGAGAAGCTGTTACTGCCTCCTCCCATGCAAAAATTATGTCAGGTTCTCTAAAAGTAGGAGGTTGACTTTACAACCACAGTCTCTGAAAGCAAAATACAAAGTCTGGCAACCTTTCCGCTTGCCTCTGGTGCCTACAGGGAATGCCTGCTTTATGTTTTTGAGGTTTTCTCCAAAGTCATCACAGCAAAACAGTTGTGCTCTGTTTTGTTTGTTTTGATGGTTAAAATTATCAGTTAATTAAATGCTTCCAGTAGGTAACACTTTAATAAAGATGCCAAGCATCACAGGAGGAGTGTTGCGGCCACCAGTGAGTGACCACGCCACAGCTCAGCGAGGGACCACACACCCACGAGTATCTGCCACGATGTTTTTGGGCAGAGGCACTTCCTCCAGGAGCAATGATAGCCATTGTCTGACTGCTGTCAAAGCAGCCCTTCTTGGAGGCAAAGACAACTTGTGCACAACCTCCTGCCTACCCCCTGAAACACAGCAGCTCTGATGGTCATGTGCCTCCTCAGCGTCACAACAGTTGTCCCCAACAAAGCGCCCCTTTATAGGAGCTTGGCTGCTCTGTTAGCAACTGAGAGGTTTTGGCACTGTCAGCAGCATCACTTGGCCACAGCAGACTTCAGCAAACCCTTTCTGAATGCTTGAGGAGGGAATTGGAACCCTCTGTTCATTTGCAAGCCTGGATGTGTTGGAGAGCAGTGACACTGCGGAGGCACCCACTGAGTGCACAGCCCCTGGCACCTGGACAGGCAAAGTAAAAGCCTGGCTTGGGAGCAGGGTAACTGCAAGAATTGCATCATGTATGTGTACCATTTGCCCCTCTGGGTTCAAGGGTGGTTAAATACAGGCTGCTCTTTGCCCCAAGAGCAGCATTTCCTTGGCTCAGAGCTGGCTCTGGTTGCAGTCCTGTGGAAACCAGAGAAGCAGATGAGCCATGTGCTTGGGGACCTGCTTTGCAGAAGATGTCTTTTGTTTCTTGACAGCCCATCTCAGCCAAAAAAGCTGTTCTTCCTCTGGGAGGCTCCATGGAGGGGCATTTCCTTAAGGGAAAAAAACTCCTCTTTCTCTTCTCTGCCTTTCCATTTAGGACCTATCTCCTTCCCTTCTCCTCCCCACCATCCCCGTGGCTGTTTCTCATCCAGTGCCAGCAAGTCCTTTCTACCTGAAAAAATTACTCAGGTTGCTGTTCTGCCTCCAGATACAGAGTTTGTATTCCCAATTTCTTTAATAATCTAGACAGTTAAATTAGAATAATATTAAAGGGCAGTTTAGCAAGGATGAAAAGCAAACAGTGCTGCCAATTTCAATAGAAAAATATATTGAGTCAGGTTTTCATGAATTACACAGTAATCTTAAAAATCACAGTTAAAATGGCTAAATTGGTCCCTTTTTCATTTTGTGTTCTGATTTCTGGGTCTTTAGGGTATAACCATAAAGTCTAGAAAATTACTGTTAATAAAAATTAAGCGAGGAGCTCGCGGAGTTTCTCATGTCATCGCACGCTCCTGGCAGCCAAGGCTGGAGAACACTCAGAAATCATAAGACTCAAGATAAAAATCATGTGAGTTGGCAATACTGCTCCAAGACTCCCCAGAGACTCTGTACCTTCTTCAGGGAGAATAACTGTTCTTTTAAAACTGCGCCATTGCAAAATTAATCAGGGGAGAGGATCGGATGGAATAAATGGGAGGGAGTTTTGCAATGGCTCGGGTTTATGGCCGGAGGAGGCTGACTCATGGCTCGCTGCAGCTCTGGTGCATGTCCTGTCACGCTGCTCATTCAGGGCCCCAGACACGTCTGAGATGGGATGAAGGCACGCTGTATGTCTTGACTTCCTGTGGAGAATCAGCAGAATTGGTGTTCCCTGGGTCAGGGAGATTAAACAGCTTCTTACCAGGAGAGCGGCACAGCAGCAGGGAGTTGAAATCTCTACATGACCACAGCACAGCAAAGCCTTGTTTTCTTCCCTCAGCAAAGAGAAAGGTGAATTTTCATCTTCATCCAGCCTAGACAATATTTCTGAAGTTAGTTAAACAGCTGTTTGTGACCACAGAGTTATACTTAGTCTGTCAGACCCTATTGATTTCCAAGTGTCAAAATTTTATTGCAATATTATTAAGTACATTATAGCTGTTTGAATAGTACTTTCAAGGCTCTGTTCCCTGGTTGATCTGTAAATGATTTACAAACTGCTGCTGGTTTCTGAGCTTGCCATTAGTTTCTGGACCATGTAGTTATTGGAAATGTGTATAATTCAAGCAAATCATTGATAGCACATGAAGTGTTCCTGTACAAAGGGAGATGTTCTAAAGCACAGAGCTGCTACCTGAGTGACAAACAAGCACTGAAAGACTGGAAAAGCTCAGCTTTGATGTCATTTACTATTAGTGGAGCATAATCAGCCACCTTGGTTTTGACTTTGTGATTTGATGGTTACAGCAGGAAAATGATGAAGGGAAGAGCAGATGGTGAGTCTGACCACCACCAGCCAGGCAAAGCCTGCATCCTGCTCCTTGGGGTCCCAGACTGATGTTCTCCATAATCACAACATGCTTTGGTCAGGATTGTGGAAGGAGTTTTGCCCATCATCACTAGAACCAAGGGGCTGTGAGCTCCCCATGGGTGGAGGAGGAGATATTTCCAAGTGCTTTCACTGCTTCTTCACGTGTCTGTAGTAAAGGAGTTGAACTAGACGTAGCTGCTTGACAAACTGTGGTCTCAAAGCTGATAGATGGGGAAAATCTAGAGAAGGTGCCCAAGTTTACTCCCAACTGAGTCCCCCTGAGTCCTTCATCTCACTTGGAGGGAGGCTGGTGTGCAGTTCACAGCTCTGACTGAGACTCTGCCATGTGCTTGCTTCAAATATACCTTAAATAAATGTCTGGAGCAGAATTTAACTTTTTTACTTTGTGACTATAGTGCTAGAAAGATAAAGGGAATAGCTGTAAACACCTGGCATTGTTGGAGATGGGTGGAAGACATGTTGGTGCTTGTCAGAGACCATTTTGGAAACAGAGTCCTAATTCTCCTTTCATTGATATTGTACAATTTAGGGATAACTCCACAGCAGTCAGTACAACACTGAGAGGAAAACAGAGTGAAAAATGTCTTCCCACCCAAAAGGTGCTTCTTGGCAGATGCATTCTGGCTGTGGCCTGTAGGTTGCAGCAGTGTATGCTTTTCATTAGAACACACCACTTCATCTTTTGTTTTCCCCAAAATTCCCCAATGAGATAAACCAACTCATATTTGGTCGTATCACTCAAAAAAAAAAAAAAATAACCAGCCTTGATCTT
>VXAX01003129.1:350206-498516 GCA_013399835.1 Leptocoma aspasia
AAAAAAAAAAAAAAATAACCAGCCTTGATCTTGCTGGTGTGACAAAAGGATGTTGTTTCTTCAGCTTTTTGCTGCGTGGGTGTGAGCTGTGCTGAGCCCTTTGGACCAAGTGAGTCAGCACCACGAGCTCCAGCAGCACAGGAGAGCCTTCCCAGCATGGTGGGAAAACAGTGGGAAAGACAAGGACACACCATGAGAAATGCTGGGAAAAAACTGGCCCTGGAGGTCGCATCCCATTAGGTCAATTAAATTTCTTTATTTTCTCTTATTTTTGGATCCGAAGTTTGCACAAGTCCATGTAGTTGTCTGTTAATCCAATGTATTGTGCAGCAATGGAGGTGTGTAAATAATGTCCCACCACACACAGGATTGCAGAGAGAAACTGCTCTACTTTAACATGATCCTATCATGTGCTACAGAAATTAAAAACTTTAGCAGATGGCACTGATGTAACTCTGCTGCAAAGATAGGAATAAACATCAATTTCATATGTCAAGTTCATTCACTTTGTTGATTACTCACAAAATATTATTTTTTTTTACTTTGTGACTGTAGTGTTAGAAAGATAAAGAGAATAGTTATAAGAATAGTAGCTAGTAGGTAAGAGAAATAGTACAAACTAAAATTGTGTGCATGTTTAAATGACAAAATGTTCTGTTTTGTACTAAGAAATGCTGAGAGGAATCCAGCACTTTGTAAAGCCAGTCATAAACATATAAGAATATATGAATGCCAATGGAAATTATTGACTGAACAATCTCCTTTTTGGTGGGAAATGTTTTATCAATATGTATGCTGCTCTGCTTGAAATACTAAAGGCAGAATGGAAAAAACAGTCAAAACTCTGAAAAATTTAGAGCATGTTCTCAACTGGCTGAAAACCAGAAGTCATCATGTGATTTTCTTAAAGAAAAGGTAGTCTCTGTTACTTCAGATTCATTTGGCTTAAGGCCAGAAAGAACCTTTAGATCATTTACTCTGGCATTTTGTTTAATGAAGGCCAGTTACCCCTATATTTAGCCTGAAAACTTATATTTGGTTAACATGTTTTTCCAGAAATGCAAATAGTGTCTACTTTTGACTTGTGTAGACTGAGAACTGCAGAACCCACTATTTCCTCTGTATTTTCTATGAGCAATTTATAACTTTCCCAATTAAAATGTGCTTTGATTGCTCCCTTAAAATTGTCTTCACATTTCAGACCTTCCTTCTTTTCATGCTTTGCTGCTTTAGATGAAGGGGTTTTAGATGAAGGGTCCAGTTTTTTCTCCTTTTGTGTGTATAAACACACTGCAATCACCTTTCCATTGTTTTGCTGCTTAACCAGATTGATTGAAGTCCATAAAAAAGTATATGACATTTTACTAAATTACTTTAGACTCATTCCTTATTCAAGTTTTCAGCAGCCTTAAAAAATGCAAGTGCTAAAACAGGACAGTTTTGCTGGTGCTGTGTGCAGAGGTAAGAATCCACCCCCAATTCTCTTCTTTTAGAATATCCAAAGGTCGAATTTGCTTATTTGCCTTTTTTTTTTCCCTCTTTTCTAGAATGAGGGCTCACATTCAGCTGCTTAACTCTCTCCCAACCCTCTGCTTCGTGTAGCTCTCCTTGCTGCCTGTATGACCTACACTCCTCACCGTGTGACAGCTGTGAAACTTGGGATTTGGTTGAATTAAACATACCTTGTTCTCAGTGCCCCAAACTGATAAATAATGCATGTTGATCTCCATGATTAACCCCTTGTTTTCTGATGTTGATCCTGCATGTCAGATTGCTGGGGCTTTGCAGCCACTGGCTGTGGTTGCCTTGCAACCATGCCATGCTACAAACAACCTTTCTTCTACAGATGTTTCATAATGGTTTTATAACCAGCATGTTGTGCTCTGCTGACTCCTGTGACTCATCAAACTCCGTGTGCTGCCTCTCTGTTGTTGTCTTGATCAAGTAAAATTTGTAATCTCATCAGAGAGTGACATCAGATTTATATGATGAGGCCTGTTTACCATAAAGCCATGATTACTGGCATTAATTATCTTTCTGTGCTAGATTATTTTAATTAATTATCTTTATTAATCGGTGTTTCTATCAGCTTTGCCTTGGCTGGCATTGATGCTGGCCAGCTGGCTCACACTTGAGCTCCACTTGACTCTTGGCACCACATGAGCTGTCGTCCACTTTTCAGGAATTTCCTCCATGTTAGCATATTTATTAAAACTAATTTCAGCAGGCTCGATCTTTGTGGCTCAGACACTTAATGTCACTGCTGTTCTCTGTGCCTTTCCTCTCCAGAGGCAACAGCTTTCCTAATAAATGTTGGGAGGGGGAGCTGTCATCACAGCACTGTCACCCAGCAATTCCTCTACGTCATAGCAACTTTCATGTTAAATTGGAAGATGCTATCACCTTTGGGCTTTTCTGTCATTGCTGAGTGATTGTTTTAGTTCTGCTTCTTCTTGTGTGGATAAAATCAGACGGTAGAAGCATTGCACCTAAACCTTCAGGACAGATACGTGAGATCTATGAGCTTTAGCCACCGCCAGCCTCCAAAGGTCTTCTCTCAAGTGTGGATTTCTGCAGTTCTGCCGTAGTCAGAGGCAGTGAATCACTCAAATCTGTCCTATACTGAGGCTAGCATTACTCCAGAGAGCCCAACCACCAGGAATCTCCTGATGATCCATGCAGACTCACATCCATTTCTCCACCAGCACGGGCCACGACTGCGTTCCTGGGGACCAATATTGGCCTTGTGTGGGCTGCAGTGGAGACTTGTGCTGTGACGTTTCCATGTGAGCAGCACTAAAAACAGCCTCAGGCACTCTGTGAGTCTTTCAAACAGAGCTTCTATTTAATTTGGTGTGTTATGGAAAACTCTGGGCAAGCTTTCCACTCAGAGACATTATATTTTAAGGGCACTGTGTGAAGTACAGCATTCTTTTTTTATCATTTATCTCTAGGAAAATAAATAGAAGCCCTTATAACAATTAAATACCCATCTGTTACTCTCAGGAAGCCGGGGGGATAATGCCAGGAAAGTAAACCAATCTTTTCATCAGTTGTTGGGTATTTAGATTCAGTGATCAAGAAGACAGTTCAATGAAACACATATTCTAGTTTATATGGCTAAAGAAGAAGGAAACTCATGCCAAAAGAACCATTTGAGCCCAACCAAAAAATAAATTAAACGCAAAATTGTCCAGATTCACCATCCATCTAAAGATTCTCTTCCTTCTTGGGAGTGCCACTGACACTGTAATAGAGTTGCAAATGCATCTATAGCACAAAATGTGTGACCAAAACCAAATTTGTGAGTGAGAGTGAAGAATTTTGCCAAAGAATCTGGTAATTTAGAACAGATTTAGACAGATTTAAAAATCTCTGTCTCAGGAATAAGCAGTAGTCTCATTAGCAGTACCTCCAATCGCTACATGTCCCTGTTGCCTGTTGCTCTGGGAAGAATTTCATGCACAAGCAATGGATGCTCTGATTTGGGCTGTATTCATAGAATCATTTTAAATCGGGCTAACAAATGCCAAAATCTTGACTGAAAAGTTGTGATATCAGAAGCACTTGTTAAAGCTGCCTGCAAACATATCTCTCATCATCCCCATTTTGCATACCCAGAGGTTAGCTCAAATAACTGACAATAATGTCAAGCATATCTTATTTATGCTATAATTATCTTTACTCACATATGTCACCAAACATAATTGTTTTCTCAGTGTTTAAGAGTCCTTTTAGGGACAGGAAGATGTGGAAATGTCTTTCTAACATGAGTTTAGGAACATCTGAAAGAAGCTGCAGCTGAAGAGAGGCTGGGATATGCACAGCTGTTTGTGCTTCCAGCTGGTTTTTGTATATTCTCTGGGTGGAGCAGACATTGATAGCTGTTCCCTTATAAAATATGGAACGGTACTTTATGACCTAATATATTTTCCAGTCCTAGGGCCTGATCCAGAGTCTGCTTGGCTCCCTGAGCAGGCTTCCACCAGTAGAGCTCTATCAAGTTCTTAATGAAGCAAGGCTAGTGAGGGGTAATTTAGGGCCATTATCTTTGTAGGGTTGCATATGGTTCGGTGATGCTCCAACATTTGCCTCCAGAGTTCTCTCCCTGCTGCTTCCCTTGCCTTCATGGGCTGTTTTCCACCACCCTTCAGAGATTTATACCCGACAGCTCTAGGTCTCTTACACTGTCTGAGGCCCCTTGCCACCGAGTTGCAGCCGTGGTGCTCTCTTGCCTCCTTGGCAGCCTTCCCCAGGAAAGCTCCAGGCCCCACGGGGGTTGATATTGTCTGGTGACATTTTGTGGCAGGCCTTCAGCCTTGTCAGTCTTGTCATACTTCCCTGAGTCACGCGTCATCAACTGCAGCCTCCCAATTGCAACTTGATATTTAAGCTCATTGGCAAGGGTTGCTTATGGGTCAGCCTGTGCTTCCAGAGCCTGGAGGAGTGGAGTGGCAGGGACAGCACACTGGGGCTTTTTGTCAGGGGAGAGCTCTGCAGAGCCTTTCACAAGAAGCTCCTTTCCACACACAGGGTGTAGCCTGAATTTGGGACACGGGGAATGTGAGCAAAGGCAGGAGCCAGGCTGCTGAAAACAGAGAGACTAAACCCAGCCAGAGGGAAGGGGAAGATTCTGTGCTTGCCTGTGGGCTTGGAACTCAGCATCTGAGCTGAAACCCACCTCTGCCTTCCTTAGGTCACAAAAAGTATGGCTTCAAAGCCAGAATTTGGCCCTTGTGCCAGCAGATTCTGTGTGCTTCGCTCATTATGAGCACGAGCTGCTTGAACAAATAAACATTGCTTTGCCTCTTCTGCAGAAGAGTAGGCTCTGCTGCCTTTCCCTCGCTTTGGATATGATCCAAAAGGGCTAAAGCAATTTCAAAGCAAGTATGGGTGTGCCAAGTACATATACATCTCGCTGGTTTGATGTGGTTGTGCTGGGGACTCCAAATATTTCACACCTACTGAATGTTTCTGGGAAATGTTGTTTCCACTCCTGCAGTTCCTGGTTTTTGCTCTTGTTTGTGCTTGTCCTTAGATCAAATGAGGCTAATGACTGAGGGATAGCCATGCTTCCCAGGGATTTGAGGACTTAAATGCTTGAAAGCTATTAAGAGTCATGCTTTGCTGTTGAATACATTGATGTCTTGCTCAGGGGATCATCCTAAAAGCTGTAAGAAAACAACAGCTCAGTATTTTGACAACATCAACTCACAACTTTGCTTTAGAACAGTCTTTTTCTGATCCTAATGTAGGTCATGACTGCAAGTTAATTTGTTCCATGTGCCATTATGATGTAGAATACATTCAGAAAAACAGGCTTTTCCCAGGGTGAGAGAAAATTATGTTTACTAAGCAGTTATAGTCTGGTTTAGTTTTTATTTTCTCCCCTGTGCTTTCCCATGCTTTGCTTCGTTCTCCTCCCTTCTTTCTCTTCCTGCATTGTAGCCTGATACGCAGGACTGGGGTAACCAGTTTAACTCCCTGTGCTCTCCAGACCTGCGGATGTGCAGGTAGAGAGGATTCATCCCAGACTTGTCAGGGCTCCTCTGCAGCTCCTGGGCTTTAGACACTGCATAAACTGAGGCTGTGCCTTATTTCCATAAACCATGTATCTGATTATAGATTTTAAGGCTTGGTTGGTGATGATAGAGAGGGGCTTTGCATGTGGCCCCTCCAGTGCTATTGCAGTGAATTTGCTCTGGTATCACAAATTCATGCAGAAGAATGAAAATCCTAATTAGTGCTACCTGAGCTGAAAGCCCTGTAATGACCATTACAGAACAATTAATCATACAGTACGTCACCAGACTAATTTTTTCTATTTGGTTTCTAAGTTTTGCAGATTTCAAAGAACTGCTGGAGCAGGGGAGATGTGGGGTTTGGGCTCTCATTCCAATACAGCTGGCTGGGGAATCCCAGTGGGAGCACCATCACAGAGGTTGTTTAACAATTTTTGTCCCAATCCCCTGCTGCCATCACTCAAAACTTCACCTACTGTTGCACAGGCTCTCTGTGAGCCTGAAAAAATATTCCTGGCAACTTGGACTTAACTAATTCAGGCCCTTTGAAGACTGCAGAGCCTGGAGAAAGAATAATTTTTTCATATATATATATAATTTGAACTTCTGTTGATATACGTTTCTCAATTTTGTTTTAGAGTGGTTGTGCAAAAATGGCCCGAGACAAAAGCATTGTAGTGTGAGCCTTCACTGTGGAAAAAACATTGAAAATGTAATGAAACTATATGATAGATGTCCAAGTTGAAAGTTTAAGCCTTTTTCCTGGAGGGTCTTTGTCAGCTGCTAAGTCAGCCACATGGAGACTGTGGGTCACTGTGATTATTTGGGATCCCTATGCATGGCCTGTGCAGTAAAAAAGGCAGTGAAAGATCACATTTCCCCTGTTTAGCTTTTAAGTTCATTGTACTGCATTTCTAGGAAATCTTGATTTTTACAGCACGTTAGAGAGCAGGTCTTGTGTTATTAGAATGGTGTATCTCCACCTAAGTCAGTAGATCTCAGATGGTTTGTGGTAATTAAGGGTGGCATTGACCCTGAGCACTGTCAGAGAAAGCAAAATGTTTAGTTTCCCTACAGAAAAATGGATATCTATTAGCTGTTAAAATCTGAAAAAAAAAATCTTGAATTAATGTGCTCTACACCAGCAAAAAAAAGCATTTTATCACTTTCACCTGATGTGTGAAAATGTTGTACAGATTTACAAGCAGTGAAAGTGTGATCAACAGTGAGACAGAGACCGTGTTACTTATACAAAAGAAACAGCACAATGAGAGAATGTAAATATTTATAAAAAGACAAAATACTGTATGTAAAATTATCTTACAATTGAGACACATGCATGCTATCACCAAGGATAATATATTTAGAGAGAGAAACAAACAAAAAAAATTACCACTTACAGGGGTTTTGGCATAATCTAGTAAAATGCATGTGGCTACACAGTACAGTTTGGTTCTGCAGTTTAAAATTCAGGAAAATATCTCTCAGGATGACATTAGTGACAATATCTCAGACCTGTGCCCAGCAAGGTACTGCTCTTCCCCCCTCAGATCTGTCTCATGTTGGTCAACAACTTCCATTTCTTGTTCAGACAAACTCACATCTCTCTCATGGTGCTAAATTCTCTTCTCATTTGCATGGAAATGGAAGTACTGAAGGATGTCATTCTCAGGTCACAATGTCAGATTTCCAATCAGATCATCAGAATTAAAAAGCAGTTTGATAAACCAAATTTTCCAGCTGAAAACACAGTATTTATAATAGTTGTAATCTTTGTAAATTATTTCTGACCCAGTTTTCATATATAAATGTCCTTGCAGCACTGGCATTTTTTCTTTCTCTTTTCAGTGCCTATTTGCAGTTTCTTGCTGAGACATAAAACATCATGTAAATGGTAGTTTCCTTAGAAAGCAAATCCACTGGGATTTTTAATTAGAATATCTTTGTGAACATCAAACTGTAGCACACTGTGAAGTCTTGAAGTGATGCTGAGCAGCACTGCTCTCGTTATTATTTCACATTTGCTGTTAGAACTATTTGGCAAAGATAAGATTTCAAAATACACAGCTCAGTCACATAAAAGTTCTTGCAACTGTGACAAAGTGAGGGAGCTTGAAATATATACAAAAACCTTCTTTGGGTAGAAGGAGCAGGGCAAAATGTGCAATGAGAAATTATATTAGTAATCTTTAATTTATTATGAGGGCAATTTTCAGAATGCAATGTCAAGGTCCTTCATGTTTATGAACATTTGCTGCACTCACCTAATAACTGAGAGTCAAGGAGAATTTATCAAATTAATTTTAGTTTTGGCTAGAGAGTTAGACTTTTTAAAGAATGCTAATGGTTGTGCCCAGACATTAATAAATCTGCAGCGAGGCCCAGCATGCAAAAGAAAAATGAAGGGACATTTTTGTCCTTCATTCCCTTTCTCTTAGAAGGCTGGAAATGCTATTTGTCTGTGCTGCTGGTGCTAGGGACAGATTTCAGAGATGGGACAAGACCCAAATGGCAGGGCAGGTTAGAGAGACAACTCAACAAAGGTCAGTGTTACCCTTTGTCTGCAGGGAGATGCCATTGTCCCATGGCTGGAAATTTGAGGGAATTGAGGGAATTTGACCTTCACGAAGCAGAAACAGAGCTCTGGATGGCAATAAAAGTGTGTCTGAGAAGGGTGGGTCTGTGCAGATCCTCATTTTTAGCTTTTTACTGAGCATCTTTTGATGAGCATTGCTGGAAACAGGTACTCCTGAGCTGTTCTGGTGCAGTCTGGCTCTTTTCAGGAGCTTTTCCTTAATTGCACAGCAGCCTCAGCCCCTGGTGTCCCACAGGAATGGATATTACAGCCCAGAGGCTGTGTCCAGGCAGAAATCCATTTAACTAAGTGAGAACCTGATCATCTCCAACTCCCATTTGCCTCACTGCCAGCTGAAGACATTAATCATCTTGCACAGGACCCTGAACATATTTTGTAATCCTAAATGAGGATAAACAATGATGTTGACTTTATTTTTTGCAGAAAAGTGGATGTTACTGGATGTGAAGCCCAGAATACAGTTTAGTCTCTTGCTGCCACCTCTGCAGGGAAAAATGTAATTATATTGAGCTCTAAGTAACTTTCTTTGGGACAACTTATTTAGTCTCCCTGAAAGTACCAGTCCATTCCCCAGAGCATTTAAAAATGAGTGTTGGTGTCCAGCCTATTGCCACGGCAGCCCTGTGAGGATTTATGTGACACACAGCACACCAGGGCCTTCCAATAATTCCTCTGTATGTTAATACTGAAAACAGAGCTCTGAAAGTCCAGGCTTATACAATATGCAGAGGTACAGCAAAGCCTGGGCAGACATTAAAAGTGAAGGAAAGTAGCGGACAGAAGCCAAAAGCTCAGGTTTCTCTGTTTTCGTTTCCTCATAAATACAAATACTCAACGTCCATTGCTCTCTCCTGCAGTGCCACATGCTTGGATTGAATGGTGTGAGTGTCCATTTCTGCTATCAGTGGTGGATAAATTCCCAATGAACTGCTTCAAGACAGCATGTGGATTTTTCTAGGAGGCATCATTCAAGAAGCTCCTTGCAAACTCTGTCTCGGTTTAAGTGACTAAAGGATTAACAGAGTGAGACACAGCGAGGAAAGCAAGCCCTGGGATTTCAAAGCAGCCAAAGCAAACTTACTCTGGAAAATAGACCTGAGGATCTTTGATAGCTTTGAGTAGTTTGGTTTGGCTTTTTTAAGAGCTGGAGTGCTATTTCTCTTGAAATGTGTTATGGGTGGGGTTCAGGAATCTTTCTCTGCCCTCCAGCTTTCTGTACATGCATTTTCTCCCCATAGATACAGCAAATACTCTCTTTGCTGAGCAGAATCAGTGAAGAGTATAGGCTCAGGGTGAAATCTCTCCAGCATTATCTGATGTCAAATATGCATCTGGATTGACTCCCAGGTTCATTGTCACCTCTTTAAACTTGCAAAGCCATGGCAAGAATCCAGGAAAGAGGTGGAACACTCTATAAAACTTCAGAGTGCTCACTACACCCAAATACTTCAAGTCTGAAGGCATTGCCCAAGGAGTTTGCTGTGCAAAGGAATTATAGTATAGAAGGCAACAAAAAGACAAACACACTCAAGCTGATGGACAGTGACATTTGTAAAACCACCTCCTTTCTATCTTGGCATAAATTCTCTCTGCTACTCTTTCCCCTGTTGAGGTTATGGGCCTAAATGGAGCAAAAAACTTAGATCATGTTCTTTCACAGATCCTTATGTAAATGAAAGCTCAGAAACACCAGGTGAGGCCTTGATTCTGCAAAGAGATGACACACATGGAGCTGTCTGCTGGTGTGCAGTCCCCAGGGGTTGGTGTAGCTCTGTGCAAGAGAGGTTCTGCCCTCGAGGGATCTTATACCCACCATGACAGAATTCATGCTGCTCTTTCTGCTCCTATAAGCTGAGAAGAGCTGAGTTGGAATTTTCCATCAAGATGCTTTTCCTCAAGAAATACAGTTTCTGAAGGCGGGGGAGATGGTGCCTTTTTGCAGTTTTAATTGGGAAAAAAAATTTGCCTTGGGACTTACAGGCTCGTGTTGCCTTGCTAAATACAAATATATTCTGGCAAATGGAACAACAGTGACGTGTCATTTCCTTGTGAGTAAGTAGCAGATCTCTGAGTATTAGTGAGAAGAATCAGATTATTATTTTTTGGCTACCTCACACTAGAGAAAATTTCCCTACTTGAGCATCTTTAATAGGCACTTCAGTGCTTTCACATAAATCATTTAGATTTTAAAGGGTTTTCTCAATGCTTTGAAAAAAAATTATAGAGGTAAGGAATCCTTATCTGGTACTTTTTGATATTGCAAGATTTTTGCCTCACTAGATAACAGGGATCAGACCCAAAGTGTCTGATCTGTGGGTCTTTACATGAGAGAACCAGCACTCAGTGTGCCAAAGTACACATCTGGCCAGCAGGTCAACACATTTATGGGAAAAGCCATGTTCCATTCCAACTTATAACACACAACTAATACTTGTTGGTTTAAAAAAAACTCTACACCCCAGAACATAAAGATTCGCTATTGCAAAAATAAATTGCATGAGCAAAGCAAAAAAAAGAAAGAAAAAAAGAAAAAAGAAAAAGAAAAAGAAAAAGAAAAAGAAAAAGAAAAAGAAAAAGAAAAAGAAAAAGAAAAAGAAAAAGAAAAAGAAAAAGAAAAAGAAAAAGAAAAAGAAAAAGAAAAAGAAAGAAAAAGAAGAGAAAAGAAAACTGTTTTATTTTTCTATGGAAGTCATAATCCCACACGATGGAAACAGCAAAAAATTGAGCTCATAAGGATTTCTCATGATGGGATAACCATAGGTTCTTTGTTCTGAATATAAATTGCTGCATTAAAATGTGCTCATAAGAACCGTAGCTTCAGTGTGAGTAGCCAAGAATAAGAAAGTCAGCTTCATAAAATGACACCTAATGTGAAAGCTGTCCAAAAGACATTACTCCATATATACTCCAAAAAAGGCCCATTTGCTTTTGAAGGAAAAGGATGGGTAAAAAATGCAGAGTGCACCAGACACTTGTTGCTCAAGAGTGGGCTTGTATATAGGTTTGGAAGTTGGTGCTTTTCTTTATTAAAAGCCTTCATAAACCCAGTCAAGCCAATTCCAAGAAAATTAACTTTTGCTGGTTTCATTATCCTTTGTGGAACAGTGTGGGTCATGAAAAGAGCCCTCTGGGCTGGTGGAATCATTATTTCTTGCTCCAGAGAAAAGTCAAGGTGGAAATTTTGCCCTATCCATTCAACCACAGTGTTGACACCAGGCTTTTACCCACTTTCCCTAGATATGGATGCGTTTGCAGATTTGCTTTTAGTCACAGGAGCACGTGGGGAGTAGCTCTACCAGCTGTAGGGAGAACACTCAGCACCTACCCCTTGTGCTGGAGTGAAGCCAAGATTTTGATAAACAAAATTTAAATGATATAGATTAAATTTGCATTAACTGATTCTCACTTAACTTATGCTGACTTGATGTCAGTGTAGTTCCAGGGATATACAAACAGAATTTGAAATGATGAAAGCCCTTTGGGAGATCAGAACTGAAAGCAGTGTAGTTTTTTTTTTCCAATGTAAGTAAAGCTGGCTTGAAACTAATTGTATTAGGCTTTATATCCTTTCTGCTAGAGGAGCTGAGGATATGAATGTTTTAAATTAGTGAAGGCAGTTTCTTGGTGGAAATGAGCCTTGGTGGCTGCTTAGACAGACAAGTAGGGAGAATAAGCTCAACACATTTCATGAGTGCAGGCAAGAAGAAGAGAAATCCTATTAGTGCCCAGTTAAGAGAATGGCTGTATCATGAATTCAGTGCTTATTAGAGGATCCAGAGGGACTCCCAGCATACAGATGCAAATCCACAGGAAACTAGGTCCCTGAATTCTAGTGCTCAACGAAATCACTGTTTTTGTGGAGGTGCTCTCAGATATGAATGGTGAGAAATTGGTCTCAGTTATATTTCTGTAAATCAGGAATAACCACAGAGCAAGGAGAGGGAGCCATCATTCTTAGATATTCCAACAGCTCCCATGGCCTCAGAATCTGAGTGTTTCTCTATCTACATGGATCAATTACTGCCTGTGAGCTGGGGAGATGCTAATATCCTCAGTGCACGGACTGCACCTGAGACAGAGAGAGACTGCAGACTAGTTCCCTAACAAGATTTAAATATATAATTTCTATTGGTTTCACTACTAATCAAGAGACTTTAGATGCTCTGTACCAGGCAGGTTTTTTTCCAGAAAAGATATGCTGAGGGATGGAATTGAGCTGACATGTTTTGCATTCGTGGTTACCTCTTTAATCATAGAACCTACTTCCCTGGCTGGAGAAGACTGTGGCTCTTCCTCACTGTGGAATAGCCTGCAGGAAGTAAATGGGAAGGGGAAGGAGGGGCAGAAGGGTGTTTTTGTTTCCCCTTTATCGTTTTTGGAGGTGATCAGATGCTGCAGTATTCTGCAAGAACGGGGTAAATAACAGAATTCATCGTCTGATGGCAGCTGCTCATTTGCAGTGTCTCACTTCAGGGCGTTGTTTCTTGCTTGCGTTTCCAGAGAAATTTCCTCCTGGGGTAATGATGAAAAACTAGTCACAAATCAACACAATTCAGAATATACGAGAATCATAAAATATTGCAAAATAAAGCAAACAATGCAAAAGCTCAGTGCTTTCATCGTGCAGGGAAAGGCCTCCAGAACACCAAGGAATTTTGGAACTGTTTCAGAGACTCAGGAATCATGGAACTTGGATATTTTTCATCTCAAGGCTTATCCTTCTTTCTTTCCACTCTCCTCCCCAATGAATCACTCAGTAAAAGAATACATTACCTGGAAACACAGCAGGAGTCTTGGCCTTAGTATAAGAGAGTAGATTATAATGAGTATCATACTAAAGAAGAGGGAGTAAAGAGCACTAGCAGCCAAAAAAGATAGGCAATTTGAGGGATATGATGTAACTCAGACAAGATGTCAGTGATGGGCTGGAAATAAAACAATGTCAGTCACTGTGAATTAATTATTCTATAAAAACAAATCAGTGGAGCAGCATAGCACACAGTTATACTGAGCCATGAGGTTTGGCTGTCAGACAGGGAAGTGGTCACTTCACCCTGCCCCAGGGCATGTGTGAGAGGCTGGGGGGTTCTGAGAGTCCCATCACAGGGTAGGCAGGTTCTCAGAGTAGTGGAAAAATTGCAATTTCCATTATAATCCCTTTGTTTAGAAGAGCTCATAAAGCCAGCCAGAAAATTTTGCTTTAGGCTGTAACTGAGCTGACAAAGTCTCAGCACAAGAGTGAGTGTATCCAGTGGGGAGTGCTCTCCATCGTGGAGAGCAAGGTTTGATTTAATGAATGAGAGAAGGTAAGGCCATAATTATTTTCATGGAGGGAAGGAGAACAAGCAAAACATCTAAACATACACAATACCAATTCACAGGTCTATTGGAAAGTGCAGGTATGTGTCACATCAGCCACAGATGTGTCTCTGCAAGGCCACAGAACTGCTGCTCTGCTTCTGGCAGAGTTTGGTTTCATGCACTGCTTGGCCCTTTGAAATATCTATAATACCTGACAAAAAGTCCTGAATGTGCCCACACCTAAACTTCATCTCCTCCTTCAAAGCAGGACATTCCACCTTTCTGTTGCACCCTTGGCTGCATGAAATCCACAGCAGCAATATCCTCCATCTCCATCTCAGGTGGGGAAAGGTGGAGGCAAAGAACCCCACCCTGAGTGTCCACAGAGCAGAATTTGCCATCACATCTTGCTGTCATTGTCATCCTTTGGGTAGCTGTAGCAAAACAGCCTGTAAATGGTGTTGGAGATTGAATTGCCCAAAGCCCTTGGAGGTTTGTAATGATGCTCCAATGTTTTTTACAGATAATTTGGAATAAAATCTATGCTCTTAATCATGCCCTTTATTCCATGCTGACAGTACTTCCCATCCTAACAGTCAGCATTCATTAAAAATCGAGCATTAACTGGAGAATAGTTGAAACAGGGATGGGGCCACATATTCAGTTGGGTGGGCAGGAGGGGTGTGAAGTTGCCATCTTCATCTTTTCTATGCTATCTGCATCTTTTTTCATATTTTTCCCCTCTAAGCCAAGATTTAGCTGAAGAGGTGGGTTCAGAGTCACACTGTCAATTCCCTTGCTGAGCATTTGGCTTGTCCTGTTAGGGAACACTTGGGGCTTCTGAGGGCTTCCAAAGTGAACTGCTGCAGGCACAGATGTAATATTTTACCACAAAAAAAATATCTCTCAGAAAACCTTTTTTAGTGTTTCCATCTTCTGGGCTTACACTGTATGTACATGGAGCAGTTGATAGCCAAAGGAGATGACTTTTTTTGGCTGGGATTCTCAGAGAGACTCGGAGGAGAGCCTCTACCAGTTATCAGTGGTGACAGATTCTGTTGGAGCTGTAACTTTCTCACAGAACAAGGAGGAGTTTAACAAGTCACTGCAGGGGGAACAAAGTGTTGAAGTTGCAGCTCTTTGAGCACCCCTAAGAGCTGCTCCTTCCCAGCTACCCAGTAAATGAGCAAAGCCTCAGTAAAGAAATGAGGATTCTTGTGTGCATTAAATGCTGTAGCAGGGAGAAACAGGCAATTACTGTCAAATAATGGAGTGCCCAGAGGTTCACGCTGAGGGTAATCCCTCAGTAACCCCTGCCCAAACCCTTTGAAGATCCCAGGCTCTGACAGCTGCACAGACACAGGGGCTCAGCAGTACACCAAGCTCCCAGAGCCTGTAGTCAGCAAAACAACTTATTCTTTCACCAAAATCTTCCTCTGAAATTGTAAGCAGCGGCAGATGGTGACATCAATGTGTACATCACCACTTTGTGGCATTTAGGGGTTTTATCACATGCAGGAGTGTGAGACCAAATTACTCACTCGTGCCTTCCTTGCACAAACACAGCTTCAAACTCTGGGAGTGAGACCCAGTTTCTCCAGTCCCCTGTTCTGCTTGGACTTGGAATAAGAGGTTTCTATAACTCACCAACTTGCAGGTGTAAGGGAATCCTCTCCTGCTTGTGCACAGCCTGAGCTGATCATGCATTTACCTGCTGTGTGTATTTTTACATTTTGGAGTCCTGTGTGAAATGTGCTTTCATATTTGCCACTGAGTAATCGAAAACCATCTTGGAACTTTTTCAAAGGATCACTAGCAAAAAAGCTTGTTTTATCTATGTACATATGTTAGTCTCTGATTTGGAAATGCCTGCTTTATGGATTTGATCCATCTAGATATCCTTAAACAGCTTTTCTCTCAAGGGGTCCCTAAAGTCTGCCAGCAGCTCTGTCACACTGGGATTTATCCCTCTGGAGTGTTACAGCCCAGAGAGGGACAGTGTGATGCTAATGGCACTCAGAAGTGCCCCTGCACTGATAATTGCACAAAGTGCAGGGGTCAAAGGGGCAATGGGACAATGGGGCTGCCCACTTGAATGTATGCACGTCCCCACCGGTGACATTTGGGCCAGGCTACACATCAGGTTAATGCTAAAACCATGGGGAATAAAGGTCAGACACCTTCAGTGGTGTGTCCCAGAGAAAATGCTGGTTTTAAATGGAGCATCAGTTTCCCTGCCTTAGGTGAAGACAGAGGGTAAATATGTTTGTGAATGATGAGTGGCCTGAAGTGCTATCAAAGGTTCTTTCCAGGCAGATGTGCAAAATCCCTCTATTCTCTGCCCCCCTCCCCCTGCTCCAAACACAGATATTTCAAGGTTATAAATGGGGAGAAAATCTCTGGAGAGGAAGATATTGCAAATAAAATCTAATCTATAAATGTCTCTCTTAAAAGGCACAGCCCAAGCTCTCCATTTTATCTTCTTGACAAAGCAAAACAACTCAATTTTGAACTTGCTCACATTGATTTTACATCAGGGAATTCCACCAATTTCTGGGAGATTATTGATTTAAGCAAGATCAAAATCCATGCTTTTTCTTTCTTTTCCTTCAAAATTCTTTTTCATCTATTGATTATGGTTGTGTGCTGTGGCTTATTGGCTCTGAGCTAATAATGACCAAATGCTTTGGGACAAACCAAATTGCTTAATGGGCCACAACACCAGAATTGATCCCTATAATGACCCAGAAATTAATTAAAGTAATCATTCTCAGGTAGTCACATACCAGGGAGTGTCTAGGATTGCCACCCACCTGGCTACAGTATTTAGGCCCATGCAATGCCAGCTGTTGAAAATTTGAAGATCATCCACATCTTACATCTCTAAGTGAGGTCAGCAGGCTGTGACCCTCAGCAATGCCCTGATGGGCCAGGTCTCTGTAGCACAGACAGGATCAAGCCAACTCTAAGCAAGAGCAGGTTTTTTACCCTCATTTCTTCTTTTTTCTTTTTTTTTTTTTTCTTTTTTGGGGGGTCAGATGGTTCACACTTATGAAAGGACATATTTCTTCTTGATCACTGAGAGACAGTAATCATTTCTTGCAGTGTTTACACGTCTTGGTGTTTTTAAAATATATTTACAGCACTTGGCTTCCTTAGTGAGCAGACCCAGATGGAGGAGTAAAGCTGCAGCCCAGGGAGGGTGTGTGCTGAGCAGAGCTGCAGCTTGTTCTTCCCAGCCCAAGGGAAGAAGGCTACAGATTCATTTTGCATCATGGCAATAACCTCTGTCAAATGGCATGCAGGAGCTTGCAGGGCAAACCAGAGTCCAGACTCAGATCTGGGATGTGCCAATCCAGGAGCAGCTCTGTCGTGCTGGGATGGTGAAGCTGTTTTGGGGCCACACAAAGATGTCTGTGGCAGCTGGTGGCACTGATGGGGCACTAGACCCCCTCCTTAATGCCTGTGGATAAATACACAAGCACATGCTGGTTTTTGAGGCTAAAATGTCTGATTTCTTCTCTGCTCTGACTGTCAATTGAACTTTGCCAGTTTACCAAATTGCTCCTGATTCTCTGAAGATACAGTAAGCTGCAGGCTGGGCCCCATGCTTTTGTAAGAATGCTGTTTTTACAGTATCCTTTTTCTGTAATTCCACATGGGCCTCTTTGTCCTTTCAGTAAAACCACTGTAAACCAGGGAATTCCTCCCATGTCCAGGGGTGTGGTACAGAATGAGACATGGCTCTTAAAGGAGATTCAGGCCAGGAGGCTTAGAAGTGAACATGAATGTGGGAAATATTGAGGCTGGGGAACCAAAATGCTTTCACAGAAGACGGAGAATACACATCCATGGAGAAATCTCATTTTTTCAAATCTTCCAGGCTGCAGGTTAATCTGAACAAAGAGCATGGTCCATTCCACATCCATACCTACCACCTCTTTCTCTGCCACCTGGGTTTTTTTGATTACTGGCAATACTCTTGCTGTCAGGGTGATATTTTCCTCTGGCATATAATACTTCTAAAGTTACCCAAGCAATCCAATTCACGTGCCCCTGCCCCTCCCTGTGGGGTAAACCAAATTTGGGGACCTTTGGGGCATTGTCCTTAAAGTGTCTGTGTAATTTGAACTGTCACACTAATGCAAAATCACCATCTGCTGTCCCTGTTCTGTGTGGTGCAGATCCACTGGGCTCAGAGTCGTTCAGGAACCTCTGGAGACTGTTTTATTGCCAGGTGATGAAATCCCAGAAAAGAAGAAATTAGAAATCAAAAGGGGAAACCAGAATGGCACGTGGTGTGGTCACTCTGCAGGGGAGGAGCAAAGCCTGGAACTGTTTCTGTTTGGAAAATGAATTTGTTTCAGCTGTGAAGTCGATAGTTATCGGCTGCACAAGGTTTCATCAAGAGCCATCAGTGTCATTCCCCTTCTGTGTGCTCTGTAGCCTGCATTTGGGGCTGGCAGGGAAGGGGTTCAAGTGCTGCTCTTTAGCAGAAGAGAGGTCTCAGCTGCATGCCCTGAGACCGTGGGGTGCCAGGGCAGGGACAGCTGTCCTGGGTTAAGGGATTCCCTCACACATTAAATTAATTTGCTCCAGCAGACTTGCTTGACTGAACCCAGTCTGTGTGGAGGTTGGAGTTGTGCAGTTTTAGGGTAGGGTGAAAATTGTGCTTCTTCTTCTCCTATTTATTTTTCCTCATATGAGAGTTGTTGGGTTAAACAGCAGTTTTTATGAAGTTAGATTTTCTGCAGTGCTCTAAACCTAGGATTTTTTTTGGGGGTACTAACTGGATGCTGGTTCTGTGAAGCTGTTTTCTTACCCTCTCTGTGCCTTTTCTATGAAAGAAAATATCAAATGGGGAGAAGACATATCAGGAGATTAAACCAAAGAAGGGAATAGGAGGGAAAGAAACAAATACTGATGAAACAGCACAATAGATCTCAGATAAGATACCTTAATAGAAAGATTCATACAAAAATGTCCCCAACTTTCTGTATTTGGGTAAGGGGTCCTTGTTGGTATCCAAACCTTTAAGCACAGAGCTGCTTTCCAAGAGCAGACAGTCCTGGTAGTGGGGATTCACTGCAACCCTCCTGTGCTTTGTCTGTCCTGCAGGGAAGGAGCCTGGTGTCACCTGGCTGTGTGTTTCTGCAAGCAGACAGCACATTTTCAACAGCATCCTGGAATCACAGAGCTTTATAAGGTATGGCTAAATCCCCAGAATTGCTGGGAGAAGGGCTTTATTTTAACTCCTCTGGCCAGATGTGGTTTCTGCCTTGAAAACACTGCACAGTGTGAATGAAGAATGAGTGATCTTGAGTTTTCTGTCTCCTGGAAGGAAAAACTGACTGTATAGGGCTCATTAATTATTGATGCACACGTGTAAGAGGGAAATAGGGAGATTCCTTGCCCTGTGCAGAACAGCTTTGCAGAGAGAAACAGATGCTGATGTGTCTGTTTAATCATCCCCTGGGGCAGATGCCCAAGGAATGAGCTGAGCCTTGTGTCTGTCTGTCTGGTGTGCTGTAGGCACAGGCCAGCTGTGGATTAGCCCTGCCAGAGACACAGGAGGATAATTGGGCTTTGGATGGCTTTTTTATTCCAAGACCACCCTTGCCTTGCTTTTCATCCAATGCTAAAATGGAAAGATACTCTGGTGGCTGCAGAGTTTAAAATCAGCAGCCCATCAGCAAGCAAGCCCCAGGGTGCTGCTGGGGACCCTGGTGCTGTCAGAGCAGCAGTGGAACTGCTCTGCTCTGTCCTGGTGGGTTGTGTGATGTGCTCAGACAAAGAATAATGCACTCGGCCAGCCTCGGTTCATGCAGGTCGCTGAGGGCTGCTCATTAGGCAGCAAAGATGAAAGTGCTGTTACATCCCTTAATTCAAGGGCACCAGATGAGGCTGGAATCGATTGTTCAGTAGTGCTGAAGATAATAAAGCTGAGATTTCATAGTGTCTGCCCGGGCTGGTCAGGGTGTACAGAGCAGTGCAGAGCTTTAACTGTGCTCACAGGGAAGAGAACTGTAAATTCCCTGGGAGCTTCAGGGAGTCCAGCTGGTCCCTGAGTGCTGCTCTGTTCCTGGGTGTCTATCTGCATGCAGACACCTCTCCTGTCCAAGGGGGGGTAAATGACTTTAGAGGGGATTTTTTTCTTAGAAGGGTTAGGCAGGGCAAGCACTCAGGGTGGATAACTCTGGAGGAATTAAAAGCAAAGGTTTGGCATGTTTCCCTCTTCAAATATATCTGAACTCTCCTGCCATGAACAACGACCCGTTTTAATTTTCTTGCTCATAAACATGACTTATTTTTATAAACCAGAGGAGAAATCTTATTTCTACTCCTAAGTTTTAAAGTGCAATTAGCAAAGACAATTCAAGGGCTTGCCCAGTACTGTTAGGGATAACAAGCACTGACCAATTAAATCCCTTTTGCTTTGAAAATTTGATTCCTTAAACACAAAGAAAAACTGTTACTGCTGTCTTTTCACCCTATTTAAAAAGTTTAGAAAATATTAAGTTTAATTTGGCAATAATTCGTTTTAAGCCAATTTTATTTAAGCCATTTCCATCTTCAAAGTCCCCTTTTTGATCTGTAACAGCTGTTGTACTGGCACACTCCACAACCAATTTATGTGCCATCTTTCCATGCCCAGGAAAGGCCAGTGTGGTACTATCTGTGCATTGTGGGCATAAATGGATGTATGAAAAACTTCTTTTGTTGCTGTTTACCGGTGTTACTTTTCTCCGGACTGTGTGCGTGTTTGTATGTAAAATCACAGCAGCATTATATCCTAAGAGATGGGTTTGGGTGTAACGAGAAAATGACCCAAGATTTCAGCCAGAGCTTGTGACTTGTGGAAACCTGGCTTTGATTAAAATGCTGTTTGTGAAGCTTTAGCACACATGGCTCCTCTGCCAAGCCACTTTTGCTGCCAGCTTTGCAGTGCTGCTCACTGTGCTGGTGTCACTGAGCTGTGCTTAATTAGCTGAACCCCTACGTGCATGCAAACTTCTGATTGCATGGTGACGTTACACGAAGCAGCTCGAGCTTGCTCCTGAATTTACACCCTTTTTAGATGATGAGAGCTAGATTCAGATTGCTTCTCTGGGAAATGCAAGCACTGCATGTTTCTGCTCTTGGGTTTCTGAGAGCTTTCTGAACCAGTTTGTAGCAGGAATGGCTCAGTGGTCAGTGGGACAACACCCAGCAGACATGTCCTGACTGACCAAATAATTTTTCAGAAAATGCTGAAGCATGGGGTTCCTTCCTAGGAGAAGGAACCCCCTGTTTGACTTGATATAATGAGTGGGAGAGTCATTTTTCCTGCTAAAATGGTGAAAAGTCTGTCTCATCAAAATGGCTCTGCTCTCCTAGGTGGCCTAATTTGGTCAGGGTGAGACGTTTACAGGACTGTGTGTCACATCCAACTCTGATGTGTTTTTTGCTGGGGTTAGCTGAGATGATGACACTGGGAGAAGATTTGGAGGGTCTTCTGGTCACCAGGTCCAGTCCAGTGCAATTTCACTTGACTCTCTGCAATACTCTCCTTTAAAGCCTAGTTGAGCCCAAAGGAAGATTTTGAAGGGGAGGGGGCAGGAAGGGTAGAGCAGGTTGGATTAAAAGCATCACTGTAGGATACAGTTTGTGTCTCCATACAAAATACCAGTTTCCTCCAGAAAGTTACACTCCCTGTTGCCAGTTCTAGAGCAGTCAGTGCCCAGGGGCTGCTCCAGGACTGCAGAAGGGCTCGGGAACCACCACAGGACTGAGGGGCCTGGCTGCTGCTACTGCACATCACCCTCTGAGATCCACCACAAAATAGCCAGCAAGGAGTTAAACACAATGCAAAAAATAATGCTTCCCTTATTTTCTCCTTCTTTCCCCTCCTCCTCCCATGTGCTTTTATTTTTGTCTTGAGCTAAGTAGAAATGTTGGTTTGGTTTTTTGGTTTTTTTTTTTCACTTTGGCTTAGCTTATGTTGTTGTTTGATTTTTACCCAATCCTCAGGTACCTAATGAAATTGCCACATGCTCAAGGGAAAACGAGTTTCATAACAGAATGACAGTAAAACATTGCTAAAATCCTTTAGGATAGAGGAAGGATTAGAAGAAGAAAATGCAGAATAATGTAGACATTAGTTTAAACACAACAAAGGGTTCCTAGTCCACTGACATACCAGAATCCAACAGAAGTATTCATAATTACTAATAACAAAAGGCTGCTCTATTATGACTATTACATTCAAACTAAAACACATGTAAAGCTTGTGTTCTGGAGAGTGTATTTTGATGATAGGTCTGGTTTAAACCTAATCTGCTGAAATACAGACAGGATAGGAACAATGCTTTCTCTAGGGATCGACAACTTTGTCCCTGAACAGACTGCCTTATGTAAACACCCATAATTCTGTTAAAATTCATGCAGACAGCTTGGATTAAAAAGAAACAAATATCAAGCAAATAAACAAAAGTCATGAGCAACAGGGGCTGGTAAAGTCATTGTGGGGAAAAGTGCTCTTTGAAGCATATGCCAGTGTATGCTAAATCAGGAAAATTAATATTAAACACTACAGGTCACAATGTTGAACATATGTTCCACCTTCTCAGAAAGTAGCTAGAAATCTTCCTTCCAACAGTGGACATCTTGTTTAGTGTGATTTTTAGTCTTAAAAAAACCCAGCCCTGAACTGATAACTTAGGTGTTCACCACTTCTTTGGCCTTCACTTTTCATAGCACTGTACAGAATAATGGTTCTGGAGCTTGCAGCTGGCACTAATTTATTCAACTGGGCATAAAAGTGACTTACCCAGAAGATTTAGATAGCTGTGGTAACATGGGTTATGTTTTAACACAGTAAGGATAGAAATTAAATTTCTCAAGTATTTGTTCCCTTCCAGTGTCTTTTAGTTAATCAAAAGGGATTAAAATGTGTCCTGGAGTTGACACAATGACTTGAGGAAATCTCAGACTCTGCTTTAATTGTTGACACAGGGAGAAAATTTCTTTTTTATCAGGTTTTTTTTTTGTTTGGTTTTGGAGGGGTGGTTTGTTTGGGGTTTCTTGTTGTTGGGGTGGGTTTTTTGTTTGGTTTTTTCCTCTTTTCCTTGTACTCTCACATTTAAATTATGCTCCACATCCTGCCAGTGAATATGGGATGGTTGGATTTTCCTTAAAATTTCTGCTCTTTCTGCTTCTGCCAGTTGCCAGGTTTTTATCCCTGTTAAAGGTTCTGGGAAAGGCTGTGTGTGAGACATCCCTGAGACTCAACAGGACTGACTTCAGCCTTCTATTTTTAGGGTAGGCTTTGAGACTCTGGGCACCCTTCTTGGGCAGCCTTTGCCACAAGACAGGTCAGCTTTAATGTGGGCATTTCAAGAAATATTCCCTATCTTTAGGTGAAGGGACAGGGAGGAAATCTGTGGGAAGCTTTCCAAGTTGGTGGAAGAACATGGGAAAAAATAGCTGTGGCTCTGGAATCCAGCATATGGCCAGGGAACTTGGGCTGAGGAACGTGCTGGGGGCAGGCTCTGAGATTCCTGAGCCAAGAAGTTGTTTGTTTTCCTGGCTGTGTTCAAAGAAACCAAACTCTGTATGCTTGCAAATAAGTGGGGTTGTGCCACAGGTGCACCTGACAGGTTTCAGTATGAGAGAAGAAAAATAAAATCCTACAAGGTCTGGCTCATTACAATTGTTCAGATAATGCACTTCACAAGAGGAAAGTTTTTAATAACTGTTTAAGCAACTTCCAGTTCAAGGTGCTTTCTCTTTCAAAATTTCTGTTCAGTGGATTTTCATGGATTTTTCTACTCGGAACCACTGAAATTTGACTGAAAGCCTTTCAGTGGCAGTGCCATCTTTTCTTAGTTCATGACCTTATCTCCAGTTCCTGTTAGTGACCTTAGGACAAGACTCTACTGTGACCATGATTTACATCTTGTATGAGAGCTCTGGAATAAGACTGAGAAGAAAAACTGGCAAATCTTGTATTCAAAAAGCATTCTCTGAGGGCTTGGTATTTAGCTCAGTTTTCAATATAAGCACTGCTTACTTGTGTTGGAAAAGTTATTTTTGGTTGCTTTCTGCGCTTCATTATAATTCTGAAAATGACTAATTTGATGTGACATTTACTAATGTAGTATGATCAGATATAATTTGATCTTATTAACTTAGATTGTACCATATTAGCAAACATCGGATTCTATTTGAGAAATTTACACATGCTGCAAATGTGGATACACCTGGAAATCATACTGTATTAGTATAATTTGTCACCTTAATGTTGTATTTGGTAAAGAATGTCAGAATATATTGCAATTTATAGCTACTACTTGCAGATCTGCAAAGATTTAGATTGGCTCTGCTGTTGTCATATTGTTCTATCACTTAAAAAAACTCTTTCTCATTGATGCAAGACCACTGCAGTTCAAATGCTTGATGTCTTCCTTTGCTTTGGAAATGCTTTCCTTGCCTTGCATTTTTGGTGTCTGAAATCAAAATTAGCTGAGTGGAATAAAGAGTTTACCTTCCTGTGCATGTGTGATGATGGCCAGTGTGGCCTGAGAAGTTTGCAATAGATGGTGAAGTGGCACAGCTGTGTCAGCAGCACATTAACCTGTGTGCTGCTGCCTTTTGCTGAGCACCAGCTGAGTTTTTAAAAAGACTAAGTATTTGTTGATGTTATTTATGAAGGAATGGAAAGGCCAGTTGCCTTTTATAACCTTGTGCAGTTGAGGTAGTAACTCTTGTGTGCACTTCTCCCATTCTGCTCCAGAGCTGTCATTTCTCTTTGCCAGCTCAGGCTGTAACTAGAAGTTTATCTCTTGTGTTCCTATGTGAGACTCTGTATCCTTTCCTTGGGTTTTTTTTGGTTTGTGGTTTTTTTTTTTTTTTGTTGGTTGGTTTTTTTGTATTTTTTGAGGGAGAAAGGAGGGGTTTTTTCCTAATCTCGAGGAGTACTGAGGGCATTGTGCATTCCCATCTGAGCTAGCTGGCTGTGACTGGTAAAGAGACTTTGGGATTTAGACAATTATGCAGTGGGCTGAGCATCCCTACAAAGGAAGTGTTTCCACTTGAAAAGTGAAAGAAGGCAGGAGCAATGTCTAAACAGTCCCAGAGCACCTAACTTCCCAATGTATTCCCAAAGGATTTTCCCCCAAACTCGATTCATTGTGGTGTCACTGCAGCAGGGAAGAGGGTTTCTAGTGGAGAAAAGAAGGCTGAACACCCAAATTTCACCCCACTGCCCCAGTGAGTGCTGGGATCAGGTGTGTGGCTGGACAGGAGTGGTTGGGGTATGGGATGGGCACCAGAGCAGCTGGTAATCCAGGATGTCTGATGAAAAGTGTAAATTGCTTCCCATCTGCAGTGGAAAGGATTTTAAGAAATAGTTAAAAATAGAGGTAAAAGGAACAGTTAAAAACATGCTGTGAAGACTCCAGTTCTGACTGCCATGATCCCCTGGCACCTGCTGTGCTGGGATGAGCCAGAACAGGCTGTGCACACCCTAAAGCCCAAACCTCCAGGCTGAGCCTGGCTGCATTCAAAGGGAGCTGCTCATCCACACCTGGCTGTGTGAGCAAGGCAGGGTGAAGCTTCAGCCTTAAACTTCAGACTGCAGGGCATGGGTGATATGTGATATTTGGCTTCTTTTTGTCTGTCGGAACAGTAGCTCTCATAAAAGCTTTTATTTTTCCATATTCCAAAATCTTTTTGATTTAGATGTCAGGTTACCCCTTTGATGGAACTTCTGCAAAACCCCTCAATGAGGTTATTAGAAAATCCTCACTGAACCAGTACAATTTCACTGAACGAAAAACTGAGCAGAGCACCTACCACAAAAAGGGTGTTTGAGCTCTTTTCATTGACCATAAGTTTGAAATATTCTATTTAGTTTTAGCCATACAATTACTTTGATCTAAAACTGACAAGGTTACATCTTTCCCAATGGATTTTTTTCTCTTTTTTGTTATTTTTTCATGCTCTATTCGGAAAATGACAATCAAAGGCAATTCCAGGCTCTTAATTCCCTTTGTTTCCACCACAATGTTCTGAGCAAACCCAGCCTGAGTTCCTGCTACTCTGAGGTTTTACATCTCTGAAGGCAGTGCTGCCTCCTGCTCTGCTCTTCAGATATTTTAGAAGTGTGGTGCTGGAACTTTATCTCAACAGGTGGAAATATGTGAGGCTTTTGTCAGGTGATTTCTGTGTTTCCAGGTATACCCAAAAATAAGCAAGATGCCTTGAACCTAAACTGCTTTCACTTTATTTTTCAGTCATGCAGACATGTTAAGGAGCTGCTGGTCCAGAATACCTTCCTCATCCATCACACAATCACACGTAGAATATCTCAGGTATTTTTGCCCATAATGAATTCCACAGATGGACAGAAATTGGCAAGAACTTGCCTCAAACTTACACCAGTTCACTCAATTTTAATTTCAGAAGAACCTTGCCTTAATTCTTTCTGACTTTGCCATATATATATATATATATTTCTATCTCCAGTCTGTACAGGTATTGTGCTTGCAGGACACTTCAATCTTCTTGTGTACCTTAGCTGGATTGGCTATTTCAATTTACATTGAAATTCACTGTTTTGATTAGGTGCTTTGTTGAGGTTAAGTTTTATCCACTTTTTGCATTGTTTTTTAAGATAACAGTGCTGGTATATGTGTAAGTGTGGACAAACATTCAGTGTGCCAGCTCCAGTGTAAGCAACAGTAACTAACAGGGACAGAAATTGGGGGAATGCCATCAGGTCTTTGTTTTAGATATTCTTCCTCTGCCATGGTGGGTTATAATTTCATTGGTATGTATACAGACAAACACAATAATAATTTCTAAATAAAATCCATCATTTTCTCTGTGAATTTATGATTTCTTTGAGGGGGTGATTATCTCCAATCACTTGGATTTGCTGTTTCTCAGAGTATCAGAAGAGTGAGGGCTGCAGGATGTGTCGAGTCTCAAGGTTAGGCTGATCCTTTGGGCTCCAGTGCCTGCCAGGACAGAAAACTCCACAGAGCCATTGCCTCACACACCAGCACCCCTCACTGGGGAGGGTTAGGCAAGGCCAAGCCAATCTCCTGTCCTTGAGTTAATGAGTGATGAAAGTAACCAGAAACCAAATGGGTTTCACCCATTCTTCAACTTGCTCTGGTGTTGGCTCTCCAAGTTTATACAGCAATTTTTGTGAGATCTATAAAACTCTAGTGGAAAATTTTTTCAGGAAAATTCACTGTTAAGGGAATAAATGGTCCAGATATTAAAAAGGTTGTCTGGGGGTTGAGTAGTGTTAGATCAAGTCAAGACACATAATAATTCTGCACTGTTAATGAAATGTAAAAGAAAGCAAATTATGAACATAAAGAAAAGGCCTTTTTTTTTTTTTTTGTAAAATCATAGAAGTGCCCCATTAATTTCATCATGGGATTAATAGTTCATCTGCTAGTAGTTCAATGGAGGGAGAATATTCACACAGTACTTTGTTTTATGCTGGTACCACATAGACCTTTGGGGCTGTGACCTGCTGTTAAATACAAAACAGGTGTTGGGATGGAATTAGGTCTTCAGATTACACAGACATGTGGACTATTAATTGAACTTTGCATAACCAAACTTCTATAGGTTCATATTTAAATGCTGTTAGCGACCATTTAAAAAACATTTCAAATTAAATCCAACCCATACAAGGAACAAGACAGTGAGTAAGCAGGGCTGGGATTTGATAATGAATTATATATATTGAATGGGCAGCCATGTGGAACAGTTCTAAATTATGAAATCCCTATTATTTGGGGCTGTGATTCCTTGTCTTGTGCCGCACACAGAAATTTCAGGATCTGAGATTCCTTTTGGCTTTATGCTGTGGTGGAGCAGAGCCCTCCTCTCCCACAACTACACCCTCAAATCCAAGTGCTGTACCATTAACCAAGAGAACACTGGTTCCTGCTGGCAGCAGCAATGATGCAAAGGTTGGAAGGGTTTGTGTAGGGTTACACCCAGCTGACTATTCCTGCCTGGCTTCTTAAAGCTCTCTGTTGGCAGGGAAAGAGGGGTAAAAACTCCACTTCCTTTTGATGCAATTAATTAATTCCACTTCTATAGAAAAATCAACAGGACTCTAAGGGCTTATTTCTTCTTTTGAAGCTGCATTTGCTCAGATAAATTCTGTACTTCTCCTGCCAGGCAAGGCACTGGAAGACCCCATTCCTTTGTAGTGCTGCAAACTTTGAACAGTTCTTCATTGCCCTTAGTATTTTGAAAATGAACTGCTATTTGAAAATGAACTATTTTCTAGGCAAAAGAAATCAGAATATTTGTTTGAAAGCTGCAATTTTGATTACAATACAGGTACTGCTTTGCCCCAGTAGACATCTAGCTGCATAGAGTTTTTGTTAAGGAGAAAGGAATGAGTAAATATGGAGCTACTACAAGTGATTAGAGCAAGTTCAAGTTAGGCAGGGGGAAAGAGAGGGTTTGCCAGGGGAAGTCCTGAGTGAGGTTGTGGAGCCTCTGTCCTTGGAAAGAGTTAACTAGGATAACATCAATAGTTAACATGAGATCCCAGATGACACCTGTGATTGATGCTGTATCTGTGAGACCCCGGTGACCTCTCCACCTTCCTTATGGTCCTGTAATTCTGTGTTCTAGCAGTGAGGCAGAAAAGTGGATGAAATACCATCTTTAGAGCAGCTCAGATATTGACTTTTACCTCCAGGGTCAGGGGCAATGAAATATGGAGCACCGGGCCAAAAATGATCCCCTCCATCAGTGTGTCAATTCACCTGCCATTGAAATGCTGGGTTATTTAATCCCTTTTGTGATCTTTATAGAGTTGATCTCTAAATATAGTTTGTGTCTGTGATGGATATATTTAAGACAGATGATTGTTGAGGTAGTAGAGATGTGTATAATGCCTATTCAGAGGTCACTGGGCTGACAACCACAGAATTACTGGCATAAGAGCATTCCTCTGCAGAACTTTTAACATGCAAATGTCTAATTTCTGGCTGTATCACAGGAGCTTTAAAATACAGTGAGACAGTATGTGGATCCTCCTTTCAGAAAGGTACATGATGATAAATACTATTACTTGAAATTATTTTTTTAAAAACCACTACTGTTGGAAAGAATGAAATTTGATTCCACCTAATCACAGATGCTTAATGTTATGCAACTGAAGCTTTTCATTGGTGCAGGCTTTTTATTTTTATGGTGCACTTTTATTAAAATATGCCTAATGTAGATATTGGAAACATATTTTTCAGATGTATATTTTCTTACAAGAAGGTGTTAAAAGATAAGGCAGTTTTGGATTTACTTGAGCAAAGTCAGAAGCAGTATCACCTGTGTCACACCACACTGCTGGATGGAAACATGTTTAGGATTTTTGGATTTCAGTGAATTCTTTTCAGCTAGAGCATCTTGTTTGTTAGAAATTGAATGAAGGAAGGAGGATTGTGGGAAGGCTGTTCTACCAAGGACAAGGTACAGATCATTGTGGCACTCTTCATGGATTAATCCATTAGTCTCTATTCTTTGTGTTTCCAGAACATGAATGCTACGATCCATTTTAATGAGGATTGTGTTTCAAGTACTATCTATCTGACACGAATTTCTGGCATGGTAAGAGTCCACATGTCTCTTGTGTGCAGCAAGATCTCTTCCATTTTAGCAGTAACTACATTCAGAATCTGTGGCCTATCTTAATTTGAATTCAAAGCCGAGGGGTATGTCCTGATCAAAATTAAATTGCTTTTCTGAATGAATGACAATTGTGACCATATTATTTAGTCCTGAAATTGGCTGGTTCATTCAGAGAAATTAAGGCTTAAAAGAGGCATCTGTAAAATCACTCCAGAAAACTGAACATCCTCCCTCTGGGGGAAAAAAATAGTTAAAGCATTGATGGCAAGATAATTAAATAAATATAAAAACCATTTCTGATTTGAAATTAGATTTGCTTGTTTTGATCTAGACATCTGATTTGTCTTACAACCTTTTCTTCATGAACACTGTCTTGAGCTATTTTTCTGCTCACATAGGCCAGCACAATAATATCCAGGCAATTAAAATCTTACTTCTTTATTCTTCGTGATATATTTCAAAAATTAGCTTCTTTCTCATATGTGGCAAACTGAGTCACAGTGAAATAGAATGTCCTGGCCACAGCTGTATTAGATTTGTAGAAGAACTGGAAATTGGGTGCAGATCTCCTGAAGCCTGGTGTGTGAATCTTGATGTCTGGAAAATAAAACTTAACTCAAAACCAAGAAGCGGCAAAAAAAGAAAATTGGATTGTAACCTGTCCTGACTCTTTCCACTTGCTGCTCCTAATCTTAATTTCCACTCTCTGCTCCTAATCCAGGAGTCAGCATGAACACAAGAAGGGCCAGCATTCTTGTTGAGGTGTTTTGAGCACCATAAATAATTCAGAACTTTATTTCTATGTTGCTCATGCACAGTCATCACTTGGGAACCACTAAAAATAATAGTGAGGGTGATGATTAGCTTCTGGCATGACTGCATGAATTGTGATGAGGTTTGACTGGGTTCTAGATGCCAGCAAATGTTTACAAATGTAGCCCTTGAACTGTGTTTTCTCCATGTGGTTATTTTCCAGTATATCCTGAACTCCTGCCCGCATAATGGTTGTATTGTCTTTAAAGGATGGAATTCTGCCCTGCTGTGCTCTGGCTGCAGTGAGACAAGCACAGGGCTGTTCTCCACCCTGCTACTTCTGTCTGATTGTTGTTGCTTTGGGTCAGAAAAATTAGGGTTTTTTAACAGACAGTCCTATGGGATGTGTCTGTGCTTGGATGAAACGCCCATGTGAAGGACTGGGAAGAGATGCACAATTCATGTCTGCAGCACTGCTTTGAAAGGTGCTCTTTGTCAGGATAAACTGAACACAGCTTGGGGTGTCTGCCCTGGATGAGAGCAGGGCCAGTGCTGTTGCCTAATAATTAGTGCTGGAATTAATATTGCCTTGGCACAGCAGCTGGTGTGGCTGCCCAGGGATGGGGTAGCACATCTGGGCATTACCCATGAGCTCTCATTCTTCCTCATGGAAGTGGTGCTTTTGCATCTCAGACCATGGAAAGCGTTCTCAGGAGAGCTTTAATGCAAGAGAAAAGCCTGTGGGGGGGCAAGGTAACCATGTGAGGACTGTAAAACCTGGATGTGTTTGGCAACTAACCTCAGCACACAGACTGGGGGAGCTTGGGGAAGGAAATTGAGAAATGCCTTGCAGATGGCAAACTTCAGCCAAGCCAGTTCCCAGAACCAGGCTGCTGCAGAATGAAGGTCGTGTCAAAGACATGTGAAACTGCATGGGAATAAACCCAAACTACAGCCTGAGAGGTTGTGCAGAAAGCTTCACTTGTGCAAAAAACCCAAGATGATGTGATACTTTCCATGAAGAAGAAAACCCTTGTCAATGAGAGCAAAGCTTTCAAAATACTCTCTTCCTCTCTGCCTTTCTTCTCCTTTCTGCTCTCACTGCAATAGCCATTAGATGATATGTTACCCACTGGCTTCAAACTGCTGCAGGGATCCCTGTGAGGAAGGGCAGACTTTCCCACAGCAATTCCAGAGGGCTTAGCAGAACTTGTTCACTCTGAAGCTTTTCTTCAAGCTTTTCTCTCTTTCCCTGTGGCAGTCCTTTGCCTGGTGCTCTTGCAGAGACAGCCTTCTCTTAGTACATTTACTGATTTCCAGCTTTTCCACTGGCAGCACATATTCAATTCAATTAGAATTACATATTAGTTCAGCAACCCACAGCAAAAGTGAAGGCCATATTACTGGAATATGATAATAGCCCTGTGCACAGGCTTGCAAAACTTGCTGTAGCAGTTTGCACACTGTTACCTAAAATTTCTAAACTTTTATGTACAGTCTAACCAAGAAGGATGATAAATGCCTCCAGCCTCAGAGCTTTTAAAGGCTGGGATGGAGAAACATCTGCTAGGCTCACATTTGATGTTGATTTGGGGGTTGAGGACACATATTAGGTGACTTCTCAAGCACTAGTGTTCCAGGATTCCATGTTCCTTCAGAGGGGAACAAAGGAAGGACCATGGTGTGGGGGGTGTGCATAGGTTTCTCCCACCTCCTTGTGTGACTGTGGCTGTTTCTAATCACTGTGCACAGGAGAGGAGCCATTCCCTCTACTCCTATTTCACACCCAGCTTTTCTCCCATGCCCTGACTGAAGGTGCAAACAAAGCAATCTCCTGATTACCAAAGCCAGCCTTTCACCAGGGGAGAGCATTGCCATTCTGTCTGCACATTGCTGCTCCTTTCTGTCTGCTGGCACTTCCCCAGTCACCCTGATCTGTCTGGGAAAACTGGTTGTGTTTGTCCAGAACTACTCCTGTCCTCAGCAGATCCTCTCCTCTCCAGCCCAGGGAGGAGGTTGGGCTGTTGTCCTCCTTCCCTGCCCAGCTCTTTAGGCAGAGAGCAGCTGTGGGCTCAGATGGTGATGCACAGAATGCAGCAAATGTAGGATTGGCTTGAGGAGCCTCCAGACAGGCCTGGGACTGGTGGGGCAGTCAGATGTCCTCTGTGATATCTGCCAGAGTACTGCTGCCAGGAAGGAGCAGGGGCTTGGAAGGGTGAATGAGTGGGAGCAGAGGAATTGGGAATATCCTCTCATGGGTATGAGGAAGTTAAGGCAGCAGTGTCTTAGCCAAAATAAACAGAGGACAGGACAAGAGAAAGCTGTGCAGGATGCTCAGGGACACAGGAACCAAGTGCAGTCACCATCCTGCTAAAGCCAGCAGCAGCCCCTTCTGGATGTGTGCTGGGATGGGCTGGTGGCATTTCAGAGACCAGGACATGGCTGTGTGAGGCTACAGGGAGGGCTGGGAACATGGGCCCTGTTAGTTTTTGTGCTCTGATAACTGTCCATCATAAGCAAAACTGGGATGTCACACTGAGATGGGAAAGGGAATCCTGTAAAAAAAAAAAAAGAAAAGCTCTTCTGTGCTTGCCCTGGTGCCCCAAGGCATCTTGATGTTAATGTTGCTGTGTTCACCTGTGGCTCTGTTGGAGTTTAGGGCTATGTGAGTACAGCACAGTTTATCCCAGGAGGAAAAAATGCATTATTGTTAGACTATTATTGATCTTGTTAATTATAGTAACTGATCTAGTATTAACTCTGCACTGGAGCTGTAAGTTGTGAGTTTGCAGCTAGAGAAAATGCTGACTCAAAGCCACAGCCATGTGAAACACAAATAACTGGATGGGGCTTTTATTTCTTAAGAGATTACCAGTGATCTGAATGGTGGTGACAAAGTACTGCTTCACCTGGCTGTGTTTGTGGAATAGCTGAAAAACTAAAGTTATTCTATAAAGTAAAGGGATTTTCCCTTAATGAATATTTAAGCAATTCATGTGTAATTATTTGAACTTTCTAAATTGTAAATTATGCCGCTACAAATTCATCCTTTCTAGTTATACAGGAGCTTCGTGGTGTTTTAGAGTGCATTAACTCCCTTGAAAATCCCTCACTCATTCCTGTGCAATTTATTCTCCTGTTCTCTGTAATGAGTTAATCTATTTTGAATGAAGTTGAGCTGCTTGCTATATGACTACACTGTGAAAGCTGCTTCCAGTTCCCATATCAGCTGGCTGGCACAGCCCCACAGCCATTTCCACAGCGTTGTTTCTGCCCTGTGCTCAGCCTGCACAGGAATTTGTGTGTAGGTTTTACCTCCCTGGGACTGCTAAGAACAAAGACAGACAAACCTGACAGTTGGTCTTCAAAGCTGTGCCAGCTTGGGGAACACCTGAGTGTACAACTGCCTTTAAAATCCTTGCTGGATTTAGCATTTACCATTTACCTCTGCCCAGCCACAGAGCAGCTCCCACCACAGACCCAAAAAGGAGACCTGCTCTATAGATTCTACATGATTCAAGTCTAAGAAAATCTTTCTTATTGACATTTAGGGGGCAGAGGGGACTTATTCAGAGGTCACTGTCTAAAGCAAATCAAGACTCCTGGGCAGGTGATATATGTGCTGCATCCTTGATGTTCTTGTTATTGGAAAGTGATGAGAAAGTGAGGTAAATGACACAGACCTGGTGTCCTACCTGCAAGGCGTGTAGGGTGCTTGGAATATCTAAGGGTTTCTGCTAATGATAAGCCATCATTCTAAATGCTGCAAACAGCTGCAGGTGCTTTATTATTCAAGGCAAATCATTGCCTTCATTTGTTTCCATCAGAAACTGACTTGGAGAGCACATCTCTGAGGAAGGGAAATGAAATAAGTGACTCTTTTGACAAGAATTACATATTACTGCAGCTTGGGCATTATCAAGATCTGGTTTATCAGTGTAACAAGATCATGTGTTCTTAATATAAGACTGGGATATATTTAGTTCAGAGGGAGAATTTTTGAGAAACATGAAGAGGGAGAAGACAGTGATACAGGGGAAAAAATTGGAAAACTTTACAGCAGAAAATTTTATGTATAAGAATGGTTCCTTGCTTTTGAAACTAGAAAATCAAATAATGGGCACATGGTTTGCTATCAGATACTTAAACTAGCACTTGGTCTGGCATATCTTCCGGAGTTTATAAATTCCAGGCCACAACTCCAGGTCGACAATTTGCAGAATTTGTGTTCAGCTCAGCCCTCATTTGTGTGCTGAAGTGTTTTGTTCAGCCCTGGCCTGCAGTTTGATTTCTAGCTCCCATCTTTACCAGGTACCAAGTGCCTTGAATACCCTGGTGAATAGCAATTAATGACACTCAGCTTCTTCAAATGCTGGGATAAATTGCAGCAGCTCCCAAAAGTGGCTATTAGAGCTAATCAGAAAATGCTGTACTTCCTGCAGAAAATGTCAACTTCTTGTTTTTGTAAACCAAAAGCAATCAGGAGAAGTTCTCGCTCCAAGGAAAGCTTCTTTAAAAGAAAACTGCACACATCTCATAAATATTCGCTCTGGTCAAAACCCCAGATTTCTGTCAGAATGTTTTTGGCTGGGTTTAATGGTTATTGCTGATACTGCCAAATACTGTGATCCAGTTGCAAGGAATTTTAATAGAGGCTCATTTTAAGAACTGCATCCCCTCAAACTGACTCTGCAGTTAGGAATATTATGGCTTGTGAGATTTTGGGGTGAAGTACTGCAAAGCAGAATATCAGTGTTTGAAAAGGATAACACTATAAAAACCTCCTGAGGCTTAAAATTTATGACAATCTACATCACAAGAGGGTTGAGTCAAAAGCAACATTTCAGTGCAAACTAATCAAATGTGATTGTTTCTCTGAACTTGAACCAGATTTAGATGGTTTTTTTCAGATCTGGCATGAGTTTAGCACTTATTTTGTTAAAATTGTGAAGTTAATGAGTTTAAAGCTTTCCTGCCTATGAATCTGGCATACGAAGTGAAGTGCATTGGCAGGTGCTGCTGTTGAACTCTGTTTCTGAAAAACACTGCAGCTTTCATTTTATATTAAAGGAGTTAAATAAGTGTTATTATTGTGCTAACAAATCTCTTCAGCTATGTCTGAAAAACAGTAATTTGCCATATTCTATTTCTATGGCATGTTTTTATTGCTGCAGGCTGGACGTCCAGAAAATATAATTGTACTCCTTTTTGTTATCATTAATATTGTTAATCACTTCTGGGCCAATATTTATTTGCTAATGAGTTTTGCCTCTCAGTGAAATTTCTAGAGCGAGTTAGGTTAAATTTGCAAAAGGTGTAGTTGATAATAATTCAGCATCTTGGGAATGCTATTTTACAGCATTAAACAATATTACTGTCTTGGTAGCATCCTATTACAGAAATAAAATTATACACTTGAAAAATTAATCTGGATAAGCCAGGTATTCATTTTGCTTTCTGGAGTTACGTAAGAATGGAGCTTTAAAGGAGATGTTTATTCGACCATTTTGTCCGACTATTTTCTAGGGACAAAACCAACATCTAAATGTTCATTTCAGCCAGTAAACAAATCAAGAAGTCTCAGATTTCACCTCTGGCTTAAGCTACAAAAGGAGCAGTACTGGTGTAAATAGGAATGAAGTTCCACCTGTATTCTGTTGAGCTATTTGCTATGTGATGTTTGAATTATTCGCTGTGCGATAAAAGCTTGAAAGGTTGATTTTTCAAAACAAATACCTCCACCAGTGAACTACCCTCACACACAGACCTGCTTGGCAGAAGGGCAGTAGCTTTAGTCCAAGTTTTTAATGGCTATGCTCAAAACTCACAAAAGCCAGGAGCTCTGAAAAGCAGTTGCCAGTGGAGAACGACCCCAGAAAGGGTGTGAGGAAAGGAGAGGGTCCGTGGAGGGGGTTCCAGCTCCAGGCAGCCACACAGCCACACCCCCTCAGCAGCTTGTAGGACATTTCTGTGGGACTCAAATGCTTTTGGAGGAGGCAATTACCAGTCATTTTGGACATGGCAGGGCAAGGCAGTGTGATTCTTTCTGCCAGCACCAGGCACTGGTTGCTTGCAGCCCTCTGGATGCTGTTTCATCCAACTGGATGCTGTTTCATCCATTCATGCTGTTTATTTGGGGTTTATGTTCCTCCTTTGCTTCCAGGTGTCAAAGTGGAAGCTCTGCTGTGTTTGCTTTTTAGCAATTTGTTCTAGGAAAAAAAAAATTACTTTTTGTGGGAAGGGAAGGAAGGGATGTGGAACAGCTTTTTAAAGCTGAGATTCCCCTGTACAAAACTTACCTATTTCCTACAGTGCTATAAAACAAGCCTAATCAAATGAACTTGTGTCCAGCTAGTTTCTGACTAAATCATACAATGAAAATTTATGCACTCCCAATTTTGTCTTAGTTTTCTGTCCCTCTGATGTGTGTGTTGACCCTGATTGCAGCAAAGGGATTATATATTCCTTGGTTGACTGCATTGATCTTGTAAATAAATCTTGTAGAACGTTTGCTTTGACTATTTGTTCCTTGTGAGATGTGGATATGTTTTTGTGTTTAATCAGAGCATGCTCAGAAGCAGAAGTATGTTTCATGAATAATAGCTTTATCCAAATATAATGAATACAATTCTTCTGAATTCAGTGAATTTTGGATTAGGTCTGAAATAAATGGCACATAGAAAACATTGCCAAGAATCTATTTCAGTGTGTGCATTTCTCATTTCTTATTCACCTCAAGATATTGTGACATCTTGCACCTTCTCAGAACCAGGCACATCTGTAACTGTGCTACTGGCTTTAAAATATAACTGAGAAGTCAAATGACTTGAAAATTTAGAGTACAGAGTTTAATATGGAAAGGCTGCTTCTTAACAGCAGTGCCTGTTTTGACACAGGAAACATTGGTCAGCCTCAAGGAGTACTGTGCACCCTGTTTTCAGTTGCTTAAGATTTTGGCAGACTTTTCCAGCTGGAGAAAGTTAATTAGTTGTCATCCTGGACTGAAGTTTCCTGTGGAAGCTACCCAGAAATCCTAGAGAGAAACAGTTTTTTGTTAAAGTCTTTTGTTAAAGACCTGTGAAGGTCTGGTGGAGCCCTTTTGTTTGACCAATATTGTGCCCTCATTGCAGTGGTGCTGTAGTCTCATGAAGAATAAGGGGGTGTGATTCTAAATATAAATATTTTCATGCTTAGGAGGATAGGGCAGGGATTTCTGGCCATTTTTTTGAGTGTAGTGGTAGAGCACACGAGCTTCAGCAGTAAAATCCAGCCTAAAGCACTTCCAACTAGATTACAACCTGGTGGAATATGCTTTAGCATATTACATTCAGAAGTGTTAGCAGCACATCCCTGTTAGTAGTTTTTAATTTTAAAATAGTCAGTTTAGCTTTACAGGAATTCAACTTCCTTAGAACACTGCTGCCTGGTGTTCAGGATATGAAACACTGTTCTGCACAATGTATTTTATTTCATTCCTGTTGGTCACTAAGGAAACAGCTCAGAAATTACTGCCTCTTCCCAGGCAGTGGTTTCCTGTTTAGAGTAGGCATGTTTGGAAATTAGTAGGATCCTGGTGCCCATCAGGTCTGTTTGAAATGGCAGCTCAGAATACTGAGTTCATCCATGGTATGTGATGAGTGCAGAGGTGATAAATCCAGCAGCTCCCACCACATGGGGTATGAGGAGCTTGCTCCATGTTCTGGTGCTCCAGTTCTCCTCTGTGTTGTGCTGCCTAAATTTTATTCTTTCTATTTCTCACACTCTTGAGTCTTAACAATTTCTCTAAACAAGTGGATTTATTCCCAGTGTGTACATTACATCAAACTACTGTTTTGCTTTCTCAACAAAGAGTAGGCTGATGTTCTGAATTCAGCAAATAAAGCAGCTTTTTAATGTGAAGAGTGTGGAGCTACCCAAAGATTCCAAGTGTGAATGGAAAGGAATTCTTGATCTCCCTTTCAAGGGCAACACATACTGCTTTTTTTTTTAGGAAATTACCACAGCTGCAGTAAACCTGATCCAACTGAAATCTATGGAAGTTTTGCTATTGGATTTGCCAGCAACTCCTTCCTTTTCTTTATTTTACATCTAGGACACAGTAGACAGAAAACTTTGGGGTATGAAATCCAGAATTTTTTCCTTTTGCTAGGGAGATGCATTTACTTATGCCACAGATTAAAAATGTCATGGCGAAGCACTGTCTCAATCAACACTTTTAATGATATGTGATTATTCATAGCTTTTTGAAAATGTCATAAGTAGTTCTACTTCACATGCTAACATATGCTTTCTAAACAAATACTGATGAGTTGTCTTGGTATCCAGTTTCATACAGTAGAGTTACAGGTTCCTGAGTAGAGAAGGAAACAATATTTAAGATATGGAGAAAAGTATAAGTGTAAAGCAGTTAATCAGTAAATAAATGCAGATGTCTAGTGTTCAAAGCTGTTGTCCCAGGATTTTATCTATACTGCTGAAACTACCCTGATCTGAAAAATATCTATTTGCCTTTCAGTATGAAATGCAGTATAGATTTTTAAGCGTAACAGATCTCCCTCCTAAAATGTTCAAAAGACTGAACACGGGGAAAAAATGCTGTATTAAAATAAATGATACCCCAAATAAATGTAGGGTCTAAAGGGAAGATGTGGTTATCACTGGCAGTGGTATGAGTTACCTCAAGCTGTGTGCCAGTGATGTCAAGTAATACTGCTTGCATCATTCTCAGATTTCTTTAACACAAACTGCCATCTCTGAGCTAAAGATTACTCCTGTCATCTGCTATATATAATAAAGGAGGCTGACAGCAGTCAGACTGCTAGAGAATGATGAGCTGGGAGGGGGAGATACTGCTGGAAATCATCTGTGTGGCAGTGACACTTTAACCCTTTTTGTCTGGAAGACGCCCCGCTGGAGAGGGAGAGGAGCAGGTGGGAGGGACCTGGGGCTGCGCGGTCACTTCTGAAGAGCTCCATAATTCCACCTCCTGGGAGCTGAGGATGATGAATTAAATGTCACCAATTGCATGAATAGGCAGTCAGGAGTGCCAAAAAGAGTTGCTGAATGCTCTAATAACTCCCAAGGTGCCAAGGGGGCCTGAGCATCAGGCTGCACCCTGGGCTGGACCACGTCGAGATCACCTATTGCTAGATGTCTAGGAGGGAAAAGTTAATCTCTTACTTGGTCAAATATTTTGCTGCATGCTTCAGGGAGCATCAGAATTTCTAAACAGCCTAGTTTGGACCAGAATTTTTTTTGGTTGCTATACATACAGAGTCATCTTCACGTGCTTGACTTGCACAGTAACTTCTTCCTTGTGGGATTGGAACTTGGTGTGTTTAGTGATGATGAAGCTGAAATGCTTTTTTGTGTAGCACAAATAATAGACACAGAAGCAGCCTCAATAGCCTTTAGGGCAGTTGTACTGTATCACAGCTATATTGTTTATATTAAAATCTGAGTGCTTACTGCAGGAATAACATCCCAGAACAACCCTGTGGAAAATACCTCTCCTCATCTCTCATCACAGTAAATTGTAGCAAGAGAAAGTGTTTCCATTTGATGAAAAACTATCTTGCAAGCCCAAGGAAGAGGTAAAAATACACTACCAGCAGTTGTATAGACTCCAATTAGATTTCCTGGTGAAAAAGTATAGGTGAGAGTGCACTGGCATTTGGAGAGCAGGATTTTGCATATGCCAACTCATTACTTAGTGCTGTTATAAAGCATGGACAATTGTTGCTGGAAAGCTACAGGGAGAAAAATGTCACTGATGTTCAAGATGTTTATAAACAGTGTGACTACCTGCAGTCGATGCACCCAGCTCCTGAGATTTACTTGCTGTGTTTCAGCCTAATTAAATGCAATGGTGTCATTTTTATATTTTCAGTGCAGGCTCTGCTAAGGAGTCTTGTGACAACTATTGTGGTGTAAGGGTTGGATGTTTAGATGGGAGGAAAATACAGATGCAAGCTTTAGTTACATAAGCCTTTGGAAAGGTTATGTTTCATTGCTTTTCACATTTCATCTAGTTCTTACTGGGGAAATGCTGTACTATAGAAAAACCATTATGCAGATCAAGAAACATGAGCGTGTTGCTACCACGGGAGGAAAAAATATAAATAATTAAATCTTGTGCCACCTCTTTCACAGCCTTAATCTCATTAATATAAAGCAGTTTTAGAGAGGGAGAAGAGCTGATAACAGCATTGGACTCATGAGATATTTCTGTTTTCCATCCATCAGGCAGGTAATTGTGGGAGTTATGACTTTGTTAGGCAGAAATGTACAGCTCTAAAGAACCGATAACTGAGCATCTCTGCTCAGCAGACAATGGAGCAGCATCCAGTAATTGAATACATCAATAAGCTTTCACATCTCGTATAACTTCAGTGCCCTGGACAGGATAGCATTAGACATAATCATATTTTGATCAGGAGAAAATAGAAGTTGGATGAAATAATATCAATTTTATTTACAGGGCAGAGAAGAAGCCATCCAGTCTGTGACAGAAAAATGATTTTTTTTTTTTTTTTGTCTGGCTTTGATCTGGCTCTGGGCTTTGATTTGGTGGCAAATGGGTCTATAACTCATTTAGACCAGCTGCCAGGCTTTTTGAAAGCACAGAACATTAAGCAGAATCCTGTTTCAAGGAATAAATACACAATCAACATAATAAATGGTGACAAAACAGCCCCAGCTCATTCTTTACAGTTTGAAGTTGCTACAGCCTACATGAAACACTATAGATACTCAGCTCAAATAGTGCTTATTGATTTGTGGCATTCTTGGGCCAAAGAGAATTTCTTGTGTAAAATGTTAGAATGAGAGTTCCAAGGGGGCTTGATGGGGTTGGGGGGTGCCTTTGAGTGAATTTTATTTGCAATAACACTTGCAGAGTGTGGCAGAGGAGGAAGGATTATTGGGGGAAGGTGAGGGGAGGGCAGAAGAGGGATTGTTTGTGGTCACAGCCTGTGAGCCTGGCCAGGGCTGTCAGGGGAGATGGGCAGTGCAGGGTGGCACAGGGGAAGCCCATGGCACCTGTGCTCCAGTGGGATTGGGGCTGGAACAGAGCAGGAGAACTGTTTTCTGCTGGCAGAAAGTCCCCAGTGTTTTGTCCCCTGCAGGAGGAAGGTGCAGTCTGGATCCTCCTTGCCAGAGCCCAGCAATTTTGGGAAGCTGGCCTTGCTCCCTGCTGGCCTGGGGTGCAATGATTGCAGAAGGCTTTGAACCCCTTATTCCATGCAGAGCTGTGGGTCTTTCAGCTGCATTTTGTGTGGAAAACTGTATTTTTGAGCCCAGACTACCCTTCAGGCCTCGCTGTTTCCCCCACCCCTGCTCAGAGAGGTGTGTGCTCTCCTCAAGACTCTTGTAGTCTCCTTCTTACATAATGCTGCACTTCACTGGGGCTGCCTTGTGCACTCCTGTGTGGATAAAACAAGTGTTGTCATGATGCTGCTTTACAGGGGCTGACAGCCCTGCCTGCTCTGCTGGGGAGCAAAAGGCTGGGGTTTAGCTGTGGAGAGCATCAAAGGCTCCAGAAGTGGTTTTCAGGCTGGAAGAGAGATACTGAGCAAAGCTTTTTCTGACGTGGTCAGGGGATGTGCATTTTATACACAACGGTTCATAGATTACAGATTTTTATCTATTTTTTCTTCTATTTCTATTTTATTCTCTGCCAAAGCTAAGCAGTGGGGTTTGCAGCAGACAGCAGCTGAAAGATGGAATTAGGTAAATGCTAGGAAGGAAAGCACACTTTTAATCTGAGTTGGAATATCCCTGATAGCAAGCTTTCAAGTGAAACAATAGGGTTCTGTGGTTTCCAATCAAAACAGAGCCAAAAAGGTTTTATCCTAGCACAGGTTGTGCCCTCAAGTCAGAGCACTTCATTAGGATCATAAGCAAGAATTCAAAGTGAAGTTTGATGGCTTATGTTACATAGGTCTGACCAGAGGATCCTCTTAAAACATGGTTTTCTACATTAAAGCATATTAAATGATGTAAATATAATATCATGGTTATTTGGTCCTCTTCTTTAGAGCTACAATAATTGGACCATACCCATTTTCTCTCTTTTCTGCTCTCATCTCAGTTTCATTCTAGTCTGAGATGTGGATCATTATCCTATGGTACAGACTATTTGCCTTGGCAGATTCTAGGGAGGAAATAGTTCAATTACTTGAGCTGTTTTGGATAGGCAGGATAAATTTCTATGAAATCTTTTTTGCAGTTCCTGATTTTTTTCAGTAAGGAGCTTGCTTTGAAATAGTTGGCAAGAGACAAATCAGAATTTAAATTTGGGAAAAAATAATGGAGATTCTTCTGCTCCAAGTGAAAGCATTCAAGTAATGTATTTTTTAACATGGCTATTCCTTTTATTTCGGTGAATTAGGGGTCTGGGAGGTGACAAGCTTTGGAGGTGGAGTTTACTGTCCCTACAGCCAGCTTGACCACTTCAGAGAAAACTCTCACCCTCTATGTAAAAGGTCCAAAAATGGAATGTAGGGCTGCTATGGGTTGCTGAGTGGTAGGAGAACTATTTTTCCAGTTGAGGTTTCCTGTCTCTTTTGGGCTAGATTGTGGCCTTCTGTTATATAAGGGGTGGAAAATGAAGTTTTTACAGACACACATGTGCACACACACCCCCATTTGAAAGAAAATAACTCCAAAATGTTTTCCTGGAGCCCCAAAACAATTGCAAAACTAAGAGAGCACTTCACTTCAGTGAGCACCAGCAAAGAGCATCTCGGACACCATCCTATGATCTGTAAAAACACTCATTCAGATAGATGAGATGCATCAAGCCCATTGAGATCAATGGGTCTGAGATGTCCTTCCTCCTGCTGGTGGGTGTTCCAATGCAAAAATAATTTATTAGATCCCTTATCTGATGTGTTACTGCTTAAATCATAATGTATGAGCCACCTCAAGCTCCTGAGGTCACATCAACAGAGGTGGTATCGTGAAAAAAATCAGATTTTTGGAAGCACAGTGTGAGTGAGTGAGAAAAACTTGACTTTTGAGAGTCTCATAAGCAGGAGTGTGTTTTAGCTGTGCATGCTCAAAAGCAATGTACCATCACACCAGGGCTTCTGGATTCAGTCATTATTCATCTAAAATTTTGCTTTTATCAATAAAACTTTTCTCAACACTGTGTGTTCACTCCTTGCATTTAAAATACGAAGATACAGCAAAATCTTTGTTTCAGGTTTTCTACCTGCCAGGACGTTCCTTCAGCTCATTAATCTGTGCAACAGGCTGATTGGCTTCAGAATGTCCTGGGGAAGAAAAAAGAAATGTCAGCTGTGTTATCATGTGCTGGGTGAGGGAGAGCTGCCTGGTGAGAGACAGATCACAGTGATTTATGCAAAGTCTTGTGTTCCTGCAGTTTCCTCTCCCTGCAGTGTGCTGGTGAGCCCTGAGCTCCCAAAAAAGGGAAAGACTTTATCTCAGCCAGAAGTCCTATGCCTTACTTGAAGCACATGTTCAGCCTTCTTTTAAGGATTCTTAAAATTTATCTGTCACCACATGCATTTGAATTGGGAAAAAGATCAGGGTGGTTTGGGTGCTGTAAACCAGCAGAGGCAAAGTGGTCTGTGCATGGAATTGGGCTGTGAGCAGAAGGAATTGGTCACTCCAAACCAGCCCATCAAGGTGAGTTTTCTCCTCATTGCCACGTTGGCCTCTCACACCCAGACGTCGAAATTCCCTTGAGATGTTGGGTTAAATTGTGAATTTGCAGTTGGGGGAAGAGGTCCTGAAGGCTCCTGCCTCACGCTGGGGGTGATTTCAGCCTGGGTACAGCTGCAGGTGACATTGTTGAGTTGGAGGCATGAGCAGGGCAGGGTGTCTGTGAGGGTCTGTGGCAGTGTCCCCAGCCCTGGTGGGACTGCTGGGCTGTCCTGTGAAGGGCCAAGAGTTGAACTTGGATGACCTTTGTGGGTCCCTTCCAGCTCAGGATATTCTGACTCTGCTGTCCCCTGAGTCATCAGCCAAGTCATGCTCAGCCATCAGTGACTGACACAGACAGACACATATATTTAATATTCATCTACAGAGAATACCTTGGAGCTTGTAATAGCCAAAATTAAATAACATCAAGTTAAATAAGGCAAACAATCCCTGTGAAAAAATTACCTTTAAATAAACACCAGAGGCTTTTTCTATTTTTTTTTCATTTATGCATTTTTCTTAGATAATGGCAAAATCAGGGTGTGTGGTTGAAAAGCTGGATTATAGCTCAGATAATGACAAAATTTCTGATCATTTCTATAATGTAATGAACATGCATTCTGAAATGACAGTTTATATACTAAGTTCAAAATGGCTTGAAATTAAAATTTAAAATAGGACATTAAGCCAGGAAATAAATCTGAACAATGGTAATAGCCATACTGTATTGAAACTGGTTAAGAAATCACATAGCAGTGGACATAATTAATAGTTCTAATAGCTACATTAATAGAGGTTTCATGCTAAATATTACACTGATGTTTATTTTCTCACATCTATAGAAATGTGCATTATGAAGGCGCTAGCCTTTATTCTAGTTTTAGGTAGTTCAATGCATAAATCAGCACAACTTTTAAAATTCATTTTGGTTGGAATTATCATAGTATGGCAGTTCAATGGCCAGCTTTGCTTAGAGATTTATTCTCTTAGAGTAGTTTCATGTTATAGATTTCTCTGTAGTGGCTACAAATTTTTCCCAATGAAGTAAATAAGCTTGAATGAACTGGGTGGGTTTTTAGTTTGATGGGGACTTTAATCTCATTTCTGTCTGCATTAGATGACAGAAGTGCACTTAATATACTGGTTCAATTTAGTCTACAAGTGCTTTAGACTGGAGAATAATCTGTAATTAACTGAGTATTTTACTAACTTTCTGCTTAACCATTAGTTTAAAGGGTTCATTTTAGTAAACCGAAGAATGTAAGGATCCTTGTAAATAAAAATCCCCTTAAAATATTCTTCTAGAACTACCCTTATTACTCATTTCCACAATGGCTTTGTTTGGGGATTTTTTCGCTTTCATTTCTTCTCTTTACCCTTGTCGACTGCAGAAAATAATAAAAAAAGACAAAAATCCAGACCCTTTTAGGAGAAAGTAGACAAAACCCCTTTTTTGAAAGAGCAGACCTTGCAGCTTTTCAAACCTCCTACGATTTGGAATTTTGAAAGATATTTATACACATTTCTTTATTTATTTATATGAGTAATAGGCAAAGGGGGGGCACCTGCTGACAGGGACTGTGCTCTGTTCTCTATAAGCAAAGGGCACTAGGACTTGCCAAAATCAGGGGAAGATTTTCAAAGGAAATGCTGCCTACGGTTTTAGAAGCCACAGAATTCTCAAGGAGTGTTTAGAACAGGAAAAAAAGTATAATTCTGTGCTTACTTCTTAAGTATTTGCTGGGGAAGAAAAACAAGGAGTTATAATAGGACTTATAATAGGAGTTATAATCTTCCTTATTGCTCTGTAAGTGGTCAAGTAAACACCAGCCACAGAAATGCAGGAGTTACCAGAGGGAAACTTCTGCTAAGACACCTCTGGGAAATGAATCTCTTCTGTCCCCCATGCTGCTAAAAGTTACTAATGAATTTCTATATATCACAGAGTCACACAATCATTATGGTTGGAAAAGACCTCCGGGATCTTAAAGTCCAACTTTTGACTGAGTTCCATTGTGGTAACTAAACTATCTTGTGAAGTCCTGCATCTACCTTGGGGATGTTAGGGGTTTTTAACACTTCCAGGCAAGATATATGTTGTCTTGTGCCACCTGAGAGGGAAAAGTGCTTTTCAGCTCCAGCGTGTGGATTTGTCTTTTGAGACACCAAAACTGTAACTTGCTTCCTTCCAGTTTAACTGTTATTTATTCACACAATTAAAAATAAAAGCAAGCACCTGTCTATTATTTTTAATTACATTTTTCCAGACTTGGAACAGAAAAGTAAGATATCCAGCCATTTTGACCCTGATGTTAATTGTTTTGAATAAAAAAATATACCACCTGTCAACTGTAGCAGAAAACATATGCTCAGTACAATAGCGTGCAAACCAAGTGCTACACAGCTCATCTTCAAAAATTACCCCCTTAAGATTAATTTTCCTTGAATGGACATGCAGTAAACATTGCCACAGAGCATGGTTGGACTTTTCAGAAGAACGTGTTTTCTATCTGGTGTGAAAAATGCATTCTCCGTACTCAAGTGGTCCTCAAATTATTTCTGTGCATGTGAGCTGGGAAATGAAAAGTTGTCTTGTTTTAGTGGTGAAAAGCTTGTTTGCTGGGATTAAAACTTTGCCTCTTTCCATAAGTGAGAAGAATTGGCAAGGATATCTGTGAAGCCATGATTGCAGTCCTCTCCAAAATCCCTCCTAAAGTGGTTCCCTTTATTTACCTCTTTACCCAGAGACTTGGAATAAAACATCTTCATTACATTCATGTGACTAGATAATATCTAGAAGCATGTGTGCCAGGTAGGTTAGCTGCCTCTGGAAGGAAATAGCAGGGTTCAGTTCCCACATGCACAGCAAGAGTGTTTTGGCCAGAGATAAATTACTTCAGACATGTCTTTCTCTTTCACCAGCAAGGGTGAAACCTGACAGAGAAACTGCCTTTCCTGAAGTGCATTAAATACAAGATCATCACTTTAAGAAATGAAGCTCTTGCAGCATAAAGACATTTTTCCTGACCTTTATTGTCCCAATTTGTGAGGCTGAGTAGAGAAAGGGCAAACAGGGAACAGCAGTAATGGAAGAAGTAGAATAGCAAAAGAAGTACATTAAAAAAAAAAAAAGCCTAGATAGTCTGGTCTTAAAGACTGCACTAACTTATAGGCTAGTATAGCACAGAGTGCTTTGGGATTTAGGCATTGATTTAAGGGATCTTTTGATTCCTGAATGGTCTGATGATAGCATGGCATTTAAAGTTTCTTTTGTTCATGTTGCCATAAGTAACAGATGTGTCCTGTGTAGTGATGCTCTGAGAAAGCATCTGAGTATTTGCAGAAGCATCCAGCCCAAATAGATGCAACTGGCTGGGAAAAGGGACTTTGCCTCTCTGTGGAAGGGGGGATTGTGTCACTGCTGGACTTTGCCTCTCTGTAGAAGGGGGGATTGTGTCACTGGTGGTGCTCAGTGGAGGTGGCAGGGGCAGCCTCTGGCTTTGGTGAATGGTGGCCCTGGGGACTGAACTCTGCGTGGCCTCTTGCAGCAGTGTCAGAGGGGGTGTGTGACAGGAATCAGCTGAGCTGAGCTCCCAGAGATCACCTTCCAACAGCAGTGAGTGAATGTTTCACTGGCAGTAAACAGCAGCTCTACTGCCTGTCAGACCCTGGGAAGTGTTTGTTTTGATTAGGGAACGAAACCAAGAGTTTGTCTGGCAAATACACCTGAATTCTGAACGCTGAAGCAACATGAATTCCAAAATTCATGTTTTTTGATTAGTTAAGATGTTTTTGAGTAGCATTTGTTGATGGGCACCAGCAGCACGTGCAGGGATAGCGTTGTGTGGGGAAAAACATCTGAGTTTGATATTGATCAAGGTACATCATGTGTAGCAAATACCGAAACATAAGGTGTTATTCAAGCTTCAAAGCAAACACCAGCCAAGTTCATGCTTTATTCAGCATCATAAGCTGCATTTTTCAAAGTCCTAATTAATGTTTCTTGTGGTATTTCTTGCACTGAAGCTTTGGAAGGAGCTGACTCCAGGTACTCACAGCTGTCACCGCAGCTCAGTTCTAATGTGATGATCTGCATCCTGGTAATGGCATGATCTGAAGTGATCTCACACTGCTGCATTTTACAGCTCAGTTAAAGTGCCCACTAAGAAATTCATAAAGCATGTTGTCCACATTTACTCTCAGGTTAATGGAAATTTCTCTGTAGTGCAGTAGAAACCCTCAATGTTATCCTTTACTTAACACATTCCCTGCAGAGATGTTCTCTAGGTGTTAATGTGTGTGAGCCAAGGGGAGGTGAATTCAGTTTCTGTAGACATCAGCTAATTCCCTTTTTTCTTTGCAGGCCTTTTTATTTATTTATTTATTTATTTTGTGTGTGTTTTTCATAGATTTTTCCAAGAGGAAAATATGGAATTTGCAATACCCTTTGTCCCCCTTGTCCCAGCCCATCTACCTTTAGAGCCTGCATGCACACAGTTTCTATTTCATTAATGACTTTGTAACAAGAAGTGCTTATAGGCTTGGATCAGTCAATCTATGTCTTTATTCCTCAACCAGAAAAAAATTCCAGACTGGGTTAGACACGTATTGCTGTGCATAACTGTGTGATCTGTTTCGCTGTGATGTTGTTTGAGGCAAACTAATTCTCTCTCCTAAAATTTAACCCCAGAAAATGCCTCATGATACTGGGACAAGTTCTGTTCTGCTTATGGCATAGAATTAAAGGAGGTATGACTTCAATTGTCCTTGTTTGCCATCTGAGCTTTAGAAACCTGTCTGTACCACATGTTGGAAACCTGGGAGAAGGAACTGTAATCCCTTAATCCTGGATTAAACATCCTGTGTATCTCTAGGATGACATCCCACATTAACATTGCAGTTGTGAGCCCTGTGAGCTTTCCCCTGGAGGACAACTTGGCACTGTCTGTTCATGCAATTGTCCAAAACTGCATTTTAATGCCCCCTTTTTGAAGCTGCCCTGTGCCTGTTGGCATATCAAGAAACCTTCTGGCATCTGGGGTTTGCCCAGTTTTCTGCAATTTCAGTATATTTTGTGGAATTTACCTCCATCCCCTTGGTCCCAAGTATGATCACCTGAAATGTATTAATAAAATACTTATTCCAACAAAAAATAACCTGGCTCAACAAAAAATGTCCTGCTGGAAGGTGCTGTCCCATTTTTCCAGTTCATCCCATTTTGTGCCCAGGTTTTCAGTTTATGTCTCCTCTGGTCTGCAGCCTTGGCTTTACCATTGGTACAGGCTCATCTTCTAGAAATTTTTATTTATTAAGTGGCTCACATGCAAATGTGCTAAGAGAAGGGCTGGGAGAGAGCACGATCCATGGGCTGCTGGGGAATATAAACCTTTCTTCCCAGCAGCAGGAACAGCTTGCCAGCCTCCCAAGCAAAGACAGCAGAGTTATAACGAGGTCCCTGCCTTAACAAAGCTTTGAAGGCTTCTCTTCAAATTCTTCACCTTCCATGCTTCTGCCTTGCTTTGAGATATGAATAATTCTTTATCATGGACAACAGCTCTGTTTTCTCAGAAAACATTTTATGATGCCTGCGTCTTCCAGAAATAGCACATTTCTGCAAGGGGTCTTGCATAAATAAGGATGGTTTTTTTCCTCTCCACTGAGATGCTGATTTACTGATGCTGAAAGCACCTTTCTTGAAAACAGCTTATTTCAGTAATATTTCACAGTGTCAGGTGCACAAGTAAAAGGGAATCATCACATTAGACATTAGCAGTAGGTATTTTATTGCTTATGCCTCCTGTAAAATCAGACTCATGTTTTGCTCAGCACAGAAGAGGCATCTCCTTGCAGAGAGCAGTTGATTAATGGTCTGCTAGGCTGCCATTTACAAGTGGCAACTCCACTGCTGCTATAGTGGCTGGATTTGCTTTTGGGATATAATTAAAGGGAAAATAAAATATTACTCAAGACATTATTGAAGCGATGGCATTTTCCACACTCTCCTTTCAAACCTGTGATAATTAATTGATGTCTCATTATTAGATTATTATGAAAGATGGACTGGGTACGAATTGCAACTGAACCTACAGCATCATCAGCTAACACACTAGTTCAATGGTTCATAAACCAGCAGTGTAATTATCCTAACATGACAGATAATAAATATATAGTGTGGCTCATTCCTATCAAAGGTGATCACACAAGCAAGCTTCGGAAGAGAGGAATATTTTTTGATTACTTTTCCTAAAAAAGTTACCCTTCTGCTTGCTTTTGTGCAAGTTGCTGGGTATAATACCCTGAGCTTAAGTGGGAGATATGTTTCCAAAGCATATTCAGAAATAAGTTATTTGCATTCAAACTCAATACACTTATTTTTCTGCCGCTATTTTGTAAGTTCATGTCAAAACTTTATATTTGATTTACCTGTATAAATCTCTGAAAAGCAGAATCACAAGAGTCAGGAAAGGCATCTTTAAAGGACTTCCTATGGTGACTGTTGCTAAGGAAACCTTCATATTGCACCAGGTTTTGAAATGCCGGTAGCAGCTGAAATACACAGCTGAATCTCATATATCCAGATCCAAATTAAGGGTGACAGGTAAGGGGGTATAAGTCACTGTGTGTCCCAGTTATGGAGAAATAACAGATAGGAGCTGGATGCAAAAAATACCCAGGGATTCATGATTTGAGACAGTAGATGCTGCGTGCTCCTGAGATTCTGAGCTTGTGAGCAGAGGCAAGCTGCCCAAGTGTACAGATGATGTATCAACCTAGACAGGAGTGACTAGCTGGGGGTCATGTCAACATCTGGGTACAAAGGGAGTTCAACTGCAGATTAGTGCATGTTATTAATTAATGTTGTACTCGAATTATGCAAGTGAGCTGCGGAAGGTTCCCAAAGTGGGGCAATTGGCACAGATGCTACAAGTGACGTGGTGTGTTTTGGCCAGGGGCAGCCACTTGATACTTGGATTGGTCTTTCTTCCACCCTCCCCCCATTTGTCTGTTTATCTTGGATGCATATATCATACAGGAGAGGGGCTTGGTGTGTTACCCTCATTTTCAACACAGCTGAAACACAGAGGGACAGAATTAGAGACTGGCACCCACCCGAATCCAGAGCATCCTGTATCAGCTGCTCCAAAGACAGAAAATTCTCCAAACAGGGAATTTCAGTTTAAACTCTACTTCTGTTGGCCTCCTGCATCCTTCCTCTGCAGAGCCTGAGCACAAGCAAGTCAGAACAGGTCCACAAACACAGAGGCCTTTGGCAGCTGCCTGGCAAGAACAAGACTGTTTAATTGTGTAAAACACTCGTGCATGTCTGAGAGAACTTGGGCTTGCATTTACAAGAAATCTCTTTAGAACGATACTTAGTGGCTTAACAAGGAATAAAATGTGTACCTGAGTGCCCTCTCCACATGTAGCCCGGAGTAAAAGTTTGCACTGAGCTAGGAAATTAAACTTTTGCTGGCTGGAGAGGTAACAGTTGCTGCTGATTGGAAAGCGGCTGTCAGAGAGAATTTCTTCTTAAAAACTGAGATTCAAGTGTACTTCTAAATATGGCATAATCCATGAAAGTGGGACTAGTGCTGCTTCCAGAGTGTCTGTAGAGTTGGTTCACTGATCTTTGGGAAGTTTCAGTAGCATGGAGGTAGAAATGACACCTCTTAAACAAGAGATTCAGGTTCTTCAGCAAATGCTTTCTGGCCATTGCTCGCCCCTGGAATATCTGAACTGTTTCCTTAGAGACACTCTCATGTTGGTGAGCAACGTGCAGAGCTAGAGCTTGAATTCCTGAGCACATGTTGCTGCTCACAAGCATAAATGGTAATAAAAGCTATCTCAGAAGACTATAACTAATTGTACATGTTTTTTTCTCCTTTGTTTCACTTCTTTTATAATGCTACTTTACATAAGCAAGCTCAAAAATAAAATTCATGACAGCTGAGAAGTGTGGCAAATTCTGAAATATGTTTACACTACACAAACGTTGAAATGCATGTAATGTGAATATAAATTTCAGGGACTTGCTAAATAAAAGATTATAGCTGCTTTGTAGGATGTAGCAACAGATTTTGGGCTCTGTGCAAGGAAAGGTGTTTACCTCTTAGGTGTATAACTAGAGATTTATTTGTGAAAGTCGCTGACTTTGTGCTCATGAAAATCAGGTGTAAAATCAGAGTGTTTGCCATGCATAACCTGACTTTTCACTTGAAAACTTGGGATTTTGGCTGTTTTGCCCAAATACAACCAAAATACAACCAAAAAGGTTGTATTTTCTCTCATACCAGTGTAATCAAACTAACATTTTTACTACTTCTAGGATCAGTTCATTTGTTTGTTTGTTGCCAGCACTCCTCTGCAATGCTACTTCTCTACATGAGAAAAGCTAAAAATAAGTTGCAAGACTGATCTGCTGACTCTGGAAAAATTGTTGCCCAGGCAACCTGATCTTTTTCATAACTTTGTGACTTCAACCATCTGATGGTTCCAGCAGGTAAAACTGTGAAATCTTCAACATTTCCATTCTGCAGGAACTCCCCTTGTTGTGAACAAGTTTTCATTCACAACTATGATGGAAATGAGCCTGTTTTTCGTTTGGGGGGAAAATGATCAAATTTTAGAGGTTGAGAAAGTAAAATGTTGGTGGAAGTGATCTTTAACTGGAAGGGGGGGTTCACAGTTTTCTTCTGTGTCTGGGGGAGGTCCCAAATATTTGAAGCCACATGGCTGGGACTGTGCAAGCTCTGCTTCTACGTCAGAGCAGCCTGAGCACTGTGCACCCATGGATGCTGATTTTGGTAGCAAACTGGCTGTCTCTTATGGCAGGTTCCCTCTGCTTTCCCAAAACCTCCCTGCAGTAACACACCTCAGAAAACTCCAGCTAGAACTCCTCCTGCTTCCAAAAAGTTGGGCAGAGAGCTTAAGAAACATTGTCGATTAAATTGTAATTTCCAAAGCTCTGTGGATTTATGCCACGAGAATCAGCCTCAGGCTCTCAGATGTCACCATCAATGAGAAAATGCCCATTGACTTAATGAGAAATAAATGGGCCCAAATCCACCAGTTTCAGCTGGTGCACAGAGCTACACTTTCAGTAAGGGGGAAATACTGGCAGTTGAAGCATCAAGAATGCTGCCCCTATGTTTTCTGGAAGTAGATTAAAGAAACGAGATCAATACAGCATGTAGCATGTCCTGAGAACTTACTGGCTAGTCATCCACCTTATTAAGAGCAAGAATGAAATAAAGCTCAATTTCATTCTGCATAGTTTATTCAAAGTGAATAAATGAGCAGGCAAAGATTGCTGTGTTTATACATTTTTCATAGAGGCTTTTGATAAAAAGCAGAACTAACCATTTAAGTTTAATTGCATCCAAATAAAGAACTATTTCCCACGGCTGCTGAATAATACAACATTGTTTTTGTTCTACTGTGTTCAAAAACAAAGGCATTTCATAGTAGCTTGGGAGGTAAGATGTAAAAGCCTTTATTTATATGTGCTGAGGAGAGGGGCAGAAGGAAAGTAATTACAGTCTGACAGACAAGACTTGCTCAATCTCAGATTCTGGGAGACAAATGAGGTTTGAAATGAGAACATCAGATAAAGGGGTTTTAAAGAGTTAACACCCCTGCCTCTACTGTAACTGCAGTAATATTTGTTCAACCAGAGACAGTTATGATTTTTTGTATGGATAGCTTGTACTGTGAAGTCTGAAATTCCCCAAAGATTCACTCTATACGGAGTTAGTATGAGACACTCCACTGTTCAGTCCTCCTGAGAACTGCAATTGGAGCTAACAAGGCATTGAGGAGTGAAACACTGGAAATTGTATTGCACACACACTTTGTCATGATACCCAAAAACAAACAGGATGTTAGAAATTTGTACCATTTCTAGTGAGCCTCAGCATATCTCGGGACACAGCAGCATCCTCCCTTTCTTTTGTTGCTTACTTAGGTGTTTTGTACTCAAGGATCTGAATGCTGAATCTTTTTTACATGGTCTACTGCTAATAAGATAATTTTTTAAGCAGAAAGGAGAGAAAGAATGTGGGAGAAAGCTCCTGCCAGTAAGTTTGCTTATGCAGACAGTCTAAATTTTTGGCAAAAGAAGGTTTTCCTATTTTAAGGTGAACTGTTGAACTCTGAGAGCCAAGTCTGTCAGCATGAGCAGTGCACGTGCTTGCTTTATGGCTGAGTGTCTGACTAGGAACAAGTGAGACAGTTGTGGAACTGAGATTTCAGTCTGAGAACAATTAAGGATACAAGGAGCAGACTGAGGGCTCTGACTTGTACCCCCTCTGTCCTTTGGCACCTGACTGCTGGGTGACAACTCTTCAGCTGCACAAGTGGCAAAGGGAGCAGCGTGTCCCCTGCCTGGCGCTTTTGTCCAGTCCCTCCTGTTGAGTTAAGATATTGCTGCTTTCAGCTGGTGCTGGCAGTGGAAGTGCTGAGCCCCAGAAGCAGATGTGCTGCCAGCTTCCCAGCTCCTGCAGGAGAGCTCTGAGGAGCCAGTGCCCCGTGCAGCCTGCAGGGCTGCCTGGGAGGGCTGGCAGCCAGCTCTCAGGTGTGAGCCTCAGGCATGGGTGTCACAGCCCAGCCTGGCTGCAGGGCAAGCAAAGACAGGGCTAAACCTGCTGGGGTTGCCTGGGTTTGTCCAGCACAGAGCTGGTCTGGCCCAGCAGCCCGTGGTCACAATGTCTTGTGCAGTTGTGGTGGCTGAGCCTTGCTGGGAGCCTGGGATTCCCAGCCCAGGCTGAGCACAGTGTCAAGGGGCTCCCAGGGAAGGCTTTGGTGCTCTGCCTGCAGAGCGTGTGGACACACCAACTTTTCTTATGTTTAACGTTTTCACCCAGTCCTGAACAGTGTCTCAGTCTTGTGCTTATTTCTCTTCCTTTAGTTTTCTTATTAAAACCATGCTGCATAACATAATTACTTGCTGCCATTTTCCAAATGTTTTTCTGATCATTCATTTGAGTAAATCAAAGCCCAAAGAAATCATCATTATTAACCATCCAATTGACTGTTTTCTGCAATGCCAACATTGCTGTGTGTGTTGGCCTGGGGACTGCAACTAAGAACAGAAAAAAAATCCCCAACCCAAAAAGCTTTTATTCCTCACAGAAAACATCTGGTGCTTTGGGCTGATCTATTGAGATGGAGGCAGGCTCTATTCACATAGGCTGTTGCCTCAACTGGAGATAAATTATATTCTTGCAGAAAGACTTTTAATTAAAAGGTGATGGAAAATTTTACTTTTGAAGTCCAAAGTGACTTCTATAGCCTAATAAAGCACACTCACCACTAAAACATAACAGATTGTCTGTAACATTTGAATCTCTGTTTAAAAAAAACCACTAGCAATACAACTGTTTAATCAAAAGTATTTTTTTAACACCATGTTTACTTCTGGAAATATTGATTAGTGCCTCAATTCTTACAAAAGGGCAGAACAGAAATGTGGAGATAAACACTGTTAATGTCTCATCTGTTGTTTCTACTGAAGTATGCAAACCATGAGCTTGGCAGGCAGCAGGCTGGTGGGAATGCTCACATCACTCACAGCCAGAAAAGCTGAGCCCCACTGAAGCCAGGGCTTTGAATTATAGGAGGTGACTCTGATTCTGTGATTTCTGTGGTGGTGCTCTTCTCCTTTCCGTGGCAGTGTTTTTAAAGACAGTTAAGGCTAAGTATGCTGATACTCTGATCCCGAACATGGAGTGAAAATATATTAAGTCTGCCCTGATTTACTAGAAAAGCAGTGCTTCACACGTTTATGGAGGGCTCACTCACACTGCAGAGTATTTCTGACCATAAGTCATTGGTTTCTCTGGTCATTTGACCAAAAAAAAAATGTTCAAAAAATATTTTGGTTATCTCAACAACATTGGTTATTTTACAAGAATGTGCAAATGTACAGGAGAATGAGCATAAAGTAAATTCCATTTCAGTCAGAACAGCTGGGTTAGTGCAGGTTTGCTGAGATTCAGTGAGAAATACAGATGCACTTTGCAAAACATGGACATCTGTACCATTTAGAAGGTGGAGAGAACCTTGCAAAGCTCAGTCCCTTGCAGTGAGGTCAGGCCCTTGTGTCAGTACAACTGCATCAGTTTCAGTGGTTGCCCAGCTCACACTGGTTTTCAGTTTTCTCTAGATGCTGGTCTTTGAATTCTAGTTGATCAAGCTATTGTTGAAAACAGAGGTACCTTTCTCAGACAGAAGAATTGGGTTCTCAACCAGATTAAGGAGTGACCTTTATTCTATTTTCAGTACTTTTAATTAACTTCTGGTGGATTCTGAGTTGGTGATTGCCTGAAGAGAAAAAGGTTACACCAGCTTTGACTTCCAGCCGTGTGAGGAGCTACCCCTGTTTTCAGTAGGTATAAAATGGGTCAAACTTGAAGATTCAAATGTTTTTGAAAACACAGTAGAAGTATTAATTTTTCCACTGTGTTCCTTCTGTTTGGATCCGACCAATTCAAACCAGATCCAGCTGGCTCAAACTGATTCAAAGCAGATGAAACCAGATCCAATCATTTCAGAGCAGTTCAGTTTCCCAGAACTTCATCATTTCCCAGGTTAAAGTCTTTTTGATTTCACGTGTTCCTTCAGTCCAGATAACATCAGTTCTAGCAGCTTTGAGTGGTATCAGAGGTACAGTTCAAAGTAGCTGGGTCTGAAATATTTGCCAGGAGTATTCTTCAGGTGCTGTGGTCCATATCCTGACAAATCAGCACTGGATTAACTCCATGTACTTGCATAACAAACAGCTCATCCAGAAAAAATACTCTCGCCATAAATTACCTCAGGTACATTTGAGCACTGTGCTTGCTCTCCTGATTAACTGCTCATGTCTCTCCATTTTGGACTGCACTGTCCTTGTTTAAATTCTTCCATCTCCCTTTCCACTGAAAATTGGAGCACTTGGTGCAGCTCCCTTTATGTGCCAGCCATAAGCTCTGGCCCAAGGCTCTGTGGCTGGCAGGAGCTGGTGCTCAGATGAGCTGTCTAACCCCACTGAAATAAGTTTACATCAGTAAAATTCCCCCCACTTCAGCTGGAATATCGTGGTAAGAAACAGCCCTGCACATCTGAGAGCACAGCCTGGTTAGAACTCCTGGGTCCCTTGGGGGTTCTCCAGAGTAAACATGCTGCTCTTTGCAGCTGTACTGGCTGGAGCAGCCCAAAAGGATGCTGAAGGTACAAGTCACAGCTAACGAGTGCTGGATGTGCTCTCTCAGGGTTTATGAACACACCATGAACATTTAGTTATATTTTCAGTTAATACTCAGAATGTTCTTTGACTTCAGAGTATGAATCCCATTAGATTTCCTCAGGAAAGGAATGGTTTCTCTCAGGCAACATCAACCTTTTCGGTGTGTGCTGAGGGCAGAGTCTCCATCCAGCTCCTGACTGGTTTTTGAGGGGACCCTCTTGAATAGATCAGTCCTTCAGGTGCTGGTCTTTAAAAGCTTTCCTGTAGCAGCTGCACCAAAGCTTCTCAACATCATGGAATATTGCAGAGGATTTGGGCTTTTCATAATGTCTTGGTTTGTGTTATCCACAGTGTAACCACCAGGACAAGGGCAGTGACAGCCCTGTACTGGCAACTGGTGAGGCTGGGCCTCAAATCCTGGGCTCAGTTTTTACATTTTCTGAAGGTAACAGAGCGACCTCAAGCCAAAATGGTTTGGACCTCTCTAAGGATGAAGGGGTGAAGGCTACAGGCCAGCAAAGTAAAGATTTTGGTTTCAGTGGGACTACTCCATTGTTTGAAGTTAGGTATGGGAATTACCAAATCCCAGACACTAAAGCACATGTTTTGAGCTTGCTCTTCTCTCAGAGGAGCTCTGGAGTGGCCTTTTAATGGTTCCTGCCTAAATGTCTTGTGTCCAGCTGGAAACATCTCCTGCAACTGCAGGTCTGCCTCACCCCACAGCAGCCACGCTGGTCTCTGCCAAACCGTGCCTCTCTGCAGTTTTGTCTCTTTACATGTACAAACACAAAACAAGATTAAACCAGTAAAGTTGTTTTCATGTGTGACCTAATGCAGTTTCCATAGAGGCACTTATGCTCTTTCCTCCCTCACACCATATGAGTTCCTAATGAGACATTAATGAGACATTAATTGCTTATGCAAATTTAGACTAGTAGACAATGAGAGTTGTTGTACCAAGAGTTTAAGGGCCATATAACTACTCTAGATGTTCACATAATTCCCATTAACTTTAATTGGAGTTGCGTGCATATTAGAGCCTGGTATCTTCAAAAGTTATAAAATAAACCATTGAATACTAATAGGGTAACTTGTAGCCATGTATCTTTCTTATAAACACTTTGGATTTTATGCTGGTTGCTAGCGAGTCATCTAGTGTTAAAATGCTCCAGATGGCATTGGAAGTAGTTCAAAATACAAAAGAATTATTTTCACTTAATATGTCAGGAATGTGAAACTTTACCCCACATGATTAGAAATAGACTAGAGGGGCCATATATTTTAACCCCTTAAAAACTTCTGTGGAGTGTTTTAAACTTTGCTGGTGAAGTGGAGACAGGGAAAGGTACGAAAGTTGCATTTCTAAAAGTAACTCATGGAGATGTTGAAAGGAATTAATTCACTGACTGTTGTCAGGGTCTGCTGATGAGGAACTGTGAGAACAGTGACTAAAACTCTTTGACCAACCAGCTATTTGACACATATGCTGGTAGCCCCAAGGCTATCTCGGTTGTCTGCCTTAATAACATCTCTGCTCTCATTTCCATCTCTCCCTGCTCTTGCTGCTCCCATGTCATTTTATTTAACACATTTCTCGCAGCCCACTTCCCAGGCAGCTCGGTGCATCCTTGTCCAAAAGAGCAATAATGCCTCTGCTTGGAGCTCGTTTTTGCCATGACAGATTGATAGACAATCCATGTTCATTCCCTGCTGAGAAGCCTCATTTGGCCTGTTTAATGCCAGACCCTTTTAGGGTGAGCCCTGGGAGTCCTTCGCCCCGCTCTGCTGAGTGCTAACTCCGTGTGTCTCTCCCCGTCCACGGAACCGCCGGGGTCGATGGATTCAGCAAGCAAGGCACAAGCTCTCACGACTTTCTGAATGCCTGTGTGTTTTATAACAACTCTGGCCACCTGGGAGGTTCTGCAGCTGTCACGGGATCGTTATGATGGAAATCCAGAGCTGGGGCTGTGGCAGGGCTGCTCCCCCGCTGCTTGTTACAGCAGCCCTGACTGGCACCTCACCTCCCTCGCCTGCACGGGGCTCCTGCCACCCTCCCCGGTCCCCAACGCCTGTCACAGCCAGTCCTGTCCACCTGCAGCTGCTCTGCCTCTGGATAGCCCCTGGGATGCTGTAATTTCAGGAACAGACGTGTCACTGGGCACCTGAGATGTCTTGAGGTCAATTAAAATGACCCACAACACTAAGGGAGTTAAATAGAAGGTTTAGCAAGTACGTAAGATGATTAGCTATAATTGTCTGCAAGCAATGGATAATATTATTTTAGATATTTTTATTATCTGTTCAATTACTAGAGAAGCTTAAATTTTGCTCCAAGGAAAGTGCTTGGCAGCACAATCTAAACATCTCACCTATAGTGGTGCTTTCATTTAGAACAGCAAAATAGTGGATTTGCCTCATGTTTCAGTGCAGCTGAGAGTTCTTAGAGCAGGGAGATATAGCCATTAACTGTTATTTTCTTAATAATAGCACCCCATTGTTAAGCAAAATGCTTACCCCAGTTGCATTCAAAGCACTAGAAATCCAAAGTTAAGGCAGCATAAAATGGGTTCTCATTGCATTCAGATGGTAATGTATGGCAATTCTTTTTGCACTCCTAGCATGTACTTTGTATGTTAAATGAGGTGAAATAGAAAAGGGTAAAGAAAAAAGGTATCTGAGGAAATAGTAGTGCTCTCCATGGTACTCTTTGGACAGTATCAAACAAAGGAAGGGTGAGAAGCTCTGATGTGATGAATGAGTCTGTGGTGCTAGGGCAGAGAAGTGTATTTTATGGACAAATATACATACAATATTAAAGTAATAATAATAATAGCAATTTAAGGGATTCTTTTCAGTATAGGACATTCTGCAAGCAGTAGCTGATGAAGCTGTAAAGGTTTGGATTGCTGTGCTGTGGGGACTGCTTGCTCTGAGACCTTCAGACAGTCCACACTTACTTGTTTTCTTTTAGTTTTAAGTGAGGAAAGCTGGCAGAACAAGGAAATGTTTCTATTCCTAAGCACAGCAAAGCAATCCTTTCTCTTGCTAAACATCTGAGACATCTTTCCTATCTAATGCAGTTACATGGAATGATGGGACAAAAGTAAATTGGAGGGAGGAGGAAAATTTAGCATTTACTCAAAGGGGAGCATTGCAGCAACTTGGGTAATGACAAAACAGCTCTACAAGGTGCCAGCTCCCGAGGAGCTGCACAGTGGAGCTCTATTAAAAGGAAAAGAAAAATGAGGAGTTTGTCCTGGATCTATGAAAACTCATTCATCAGGGAGAGGATTAAGCCAAACGACTCACAAACATCATGCAAGCTCTAAGAACATGCTGTAACACTGACAGGAAGTCATTTCAAAGTCTTCATCTGCTCAGTCCTGGGGTTACCTTGATGCCACACGAGCCCCTTGCCTCCCTGCTGTTAGATCACCAGGATTTTCCATCTGAAATGACAGCTCCAGGCAGGGAGAAGATAAGGAATGAGATTTGTTTAAAAGAAGGGGATCACAGTGTTTTTAACTCCCCTCCTGCTCTGATGCTGTGGGTCTCTCAGTGGGGATCCAACCTTTGGAGTGGGGCAGCAGCCCAGCCACCAAGGAGCTGAGAGTCAGTTTCTGCATTTCTCCTTCCTATTCCCAATCCAAAAGAGCCCCTTCCATTCTCCTGGGAATTTGTAAGACCTTTGTAATGTGAGTTGCCTTGCCACAGGCCATCTACTGCAGGTTCCAGTGAGGCACTTTGAATTTTCTCAGTGGATGCTTTAGGTGTCCTCTACCCTTTTCCAGATTTCAACCAGGGGGCAATCATCCCAAATGCACAGACTTTTCCTAACTCAGCAAGACTTAAAGGGCTTCGTGCTGGCTTCTTACATGCCTTACTTGCCCCTTTCCATCTCCTAAAAACATTTTATTTCTGACAGCAGGTATCACCAGGATATTAATGTATTTTTAATATTTTCGGAATGAGAGGGCAAGTAAATGTTATATTTGGAATACAAAAGTGTAGAAGATGGGTAAAATGGGATCAATATTGAGAACAGTAATTAAAATGTTGAGGATAAATGAATATGCTTTGATTGACATTATTCACAGCTTTAAAGGTCAGATTGCAACAAATATATGGGATGAGTACTAAAATAAAAGATACTTTTAATGGCACTAGTGAGAGATTACTGCTGTTCTTCTTATTATTAGTTCCCTGAAAAAGAACAATATAAGCACTTAATCTCCAGGGAAAAAAAAAAAGAGAGAGAGAAATCCAGAACAGAGAGAAGACCCATCTGCAATTTAGTTTAATTGATCTTGTGCTCTGCACCCCAAAGTGCACAAATCCACACTCTACTTACAAAGAAACAAGAATTTTATTAGTACACAAACAATAATTTTCCACTTTTTTCACTCTGTGCTCTGCTTTTTTTCCCCATTTCCCTCCAGATCTGCAGGAGGCACTGCAGTGTGTGATCAGCGTCCTGTGTGATGCTTCATAAACAGATTGCAAAGCTGTCCCCTGTTAGAGGAGCAGAGGGAGGTGTTGTACCTCAGGAGATTTTACAGATGGTGATGGGCTTTGGGGGAGAGCACAGGCTGAGAGTGAAAGAGCTTGAGACACCTCCAGAGAGCTCATGACAGCCTAGACTTGTGCTCTTCCCATCCTGGCAAGATCAGCCCCTTCCCCTCCTTTTTTGTCCTTCCAAAGTGTGCCACGTGTGTGAGCCTCTGTAAAGCCTCTCTCATTTTACATCAGCCTCCCCAAAATCCAGGCATGTTCCTGGCTGGCTCCAGCTCTGTCCAGGGCACATCCCTCCTTTCAGGGAACAGTGTCCTGCAGATATTCAGGGTTCTGTGGGTAGCAGTGCTCTATATTGCAATGCCACTGAGAGCCACCTGCAAATGAACAGCAATTTCTTCAGCCTTCAGCCTCCTGCCTCAGCTTTATACCTCTCACAAGGCTCAGGAAATTGATTTATTTTACTTCTGGGGCAGATGAGTATTCCATTAGTGCTTACTCTGACCTTTGCACACAGCAAGGTATTTGCTTTTCCTAATTCTAGCATCATTAGCAGTGTATAAGTTTTGAAATCTTCTTACACCTAAAAGCAGTAATGGTTATCTGCTATACTTGCTTAATGAGTCATAAAATGAAATGGCAGATGATTTGTTCTGCATACAATTAATCCAATAGTTAAGTAATGGCCAAGATTGCTGAAAAAGGACAATAAATCCAGTAACCCTGACAACACCTCAAAGTATTGGCTTTACTAATCACAATCAATTAGATTTTTTCCACCCTACTTAAAGTAAAAAGAGAAAAAGTTCTGGCTTTTTTGTTTTCTTTATGAAGCTTCAATAGCAATTAGGCTTGTCTGTGTCATTCTGAGGAATGCTGGCTGTGTTGATCTTAGTTTGTTTTAATCATGTTAAAAGGGTTAAGCCAAATACTCCAAGAGCACAAAGTGGAGCTCTGAATGCAGCAGAGTGCCTTTATCCCACTAATGAAAAGAAATTGTTGGACAAGATTAATTGCACACTGGCACTCAAGGCTGTTTGCATGATTGTGCCTAACAGGAGCTCCTACAAGCAATAAAGATAAATAAAAGCAAAGCAAAATTAATTATTTTGGCAAAATAATTAATTATTACTAGTGATAAATAATAGTACTCCTAATACTGATCCCAAATCCTCAAGAACTTTACTCATGGGACAGAATCTACTCATGAAGGGCATTGTACATGGGCAGGTGTTGACCCTGACACGTTCCTGGCTGTCAGAAAGGGAAGTTTAACATCCTGAGCAGGTACCCAAACTTCACAGAATCCCTTTCAGCAGTGAATGGGTTGCTGACCTGGATGCTGATGCCACTGGCTTCCACTGGGACAGTTTAGGGTGGGAAAATGCTCCTTGTAGTGGGTTTCAAGGTGGGTGTGCAAGTACGAAAAGGTATTTCAGCAGCCAAATGCTACCATAATCAAGTCTACAATAGAACAGAAGGAAACTGAAGTAGTCCATGTTCCTGGCTGAGAAGAAAACTTGTGTCCTCCTCACCCCAATCCCATCCCTTATGTCTCCAAAATTGTCATTAAAATGTGCATATTTGCAAGGCTGGTGAAAATTTATTAAGCAGATGAATACATAAATAAACAAACAGCTGGATGCAGGCTAAAATGGGTTCCTCTTGTCTGGTGATGCTTTATTGCTGCTTTTATTTTAACTGATTGAATTTAACAAATGTTTCATTGTATACCACATATAAATGACAATTTAGTTCAGGCTCTAATTGTGTAAGTCTCACTAGCTGTGTAAATATTTTAAGGTTTAAAAATTACATTTTTCATAACTGTGTCAGAAGAATTAGATTCAAGCATTGCTCAATATTGCAACAATGCAGGATATATAAAGGAAAACTAATAGACCACATTTGTTCTCTGGAGAAGAGCAGTTGCTGTGAAGGCAGATAGCTATTTCTGAGAGTGGATTTTTAATAAATAAAGTGTGTAAAATATTGCTGTGTGTTTCAACATTACTTCACCTTCATGCTGTATGTGATTTTAGTATCATAAATTTGTTTGTGCTCCTCTCAGTCTCTAATCCTGCACCCTGATTTTTTAAATGTCTTTTATCAGATTAGTCTTTTCCTTCAGCCCATGCTACACCACCCTCTCTCTCAACAATTTTAAACCTTGTTCCCAAGCCTCTTGCAAAGCTCTAAACAAAATTGTGTCCCCTATTTCTGCCCATTTTGCCCTCAGCCTGCAGAGACCTGTGTTCATCCTTTGCCCTTGCAGCCTGGGTGTGCAGGGCACAGCACAAAATCTCTGGCCTGCACTGCCACATGCCTTTGTAAAAAAATAGGAAATGGAGGAAAATAGAGGTTTATAGTGAGTAGTCACTTCATCACATCTTTGGGTACAGAAACACTGATTTCTTCCCTTGGATTTCCCTAAGGTGTAGGAATAACTCTCAAGCAAACAATTTTATGTGTGACCGTGGAAAGGCCGCTTAATTGTTTCAATAATTAATTTCTATATTTGCACAATATGCTATGTTATCTGTTTCAGCCTCAATACCATGTAAAGAATGGGTTTTTGGCCATGCATATTTTAGAACATTGCAGATACCATTGAATCCTCTAAGGCCCTACTGCCATTTTGTGGGGATTGCAGCAACAGTGTGTGTTCAAGAACCATTGTACAATATACCTCAAAAATAGTGTTGGGAATGTAATCAAAGACTGGCTGAAAAGGCATCAGCAAATTGTCAAGATTGGGAACACTAAGGCAGAGAGATCAATCCATAATTTGACACTTGATTGGTACAATTTACTGAAAGGATTTTTGATTCCTAGAAGCAAGTATCAGAATAGCATTGCAGTACTTTTTTCCCCAGTAGCAGCTAAGAATAATTTCCTTTATAGTTTTCATCAACTCCATTAATATTTTTTTCTCTATTTCTTTTGAATTAATCAATTTTTTTTTGCAAATTAAAAATTTTTACTGCAACAAATGCTGTATTTGTAAGATCAGGGATGCTCAACCTTGATGATGAGGCAACCTTTTAAAACCATCAAAATGTGGGACCAAGATAAGAACAAAAAAATTCTCACAACTTGTCAATGCAAACTGCAAAAAATGTGTCTTCATCTGAAGAATGTCTTGATTGAGGTTTGTTTTTACACAGAGATATTTAAGCTGCATTTGAAACAGTGAGTTCATGTGGAATTGAAATATCCCTCTTATTTAATTTATTCTTTCTGTGCTTGTGCACCAATTTAAAGCTGCAGCAATGTTGTATGAGGTGTCTAAGAGGTAGAGTTGTTCCTGTGCCTTCTTCCCCATTGTCAGCTGCAAAAGCCTTAAAAGTTAATGTCCACTGAAATTGTTCTGGTTTTACTGCCACCTAAATGTAATTTGTTCTGATTTATGCCCCTGTAAAACAGGTCAAGACTGACGAAAAACAAGGCCAATATATTAAGTTCTTATAGAACAGTTTGTGGACGTAAACATTTGAGATCATTTGTGCCAATGCATCTTATCACCAGGCAGATGTTGTTTATGTAAAATGCAAAATTGACACAAATCTTCCTACTAAGCATAAATAAAACTGGATGTGTTTGGAGGGAAGAGCCAGTGAGAGGTGCTCAGTTTTGAATGCAGGTTACTCCGTGAATTTTTATTTTAAGAGAAGACTTATTCACAGCTGTCAATTTTTGAATCTCATTTATGCCTGGGTACATCAGGGCTCATTCTGTAGACAGCAGCCCCTGAAATTGTTGGACAGCTGAATGGATGTGTCTCTGAGTCTTCTTTCACACTTTAGACATGCTTTCAAGCCACCAACACTTTACATTTGCTTTTGCATATTACATTTTAAAAATACATCTTTTCCAGGAGTCCCACGAATGTATTTCAGTCAGGATATGGATAACTAGCTCCACTTCTAACTCAGAGCATTTGAACTTGTCTTTTCCCCTCCTACTTCTTTTCCAGTGGCTTGTGGTTAGATGATAAAGTTCATCAGCAGTCTATATGGTGGTTTTTAAGATTTCTATTTTACCTGGAGTTTTTCCATTTGAACAACTGCTTGGAGGAAATTTTTATAGAGAAATTGTCAGGGGCGATGCTGGCAGGAGCAGAGAGCTGATGATTGCCCTCAGGAGGACATGGATCACTGAACTCTGAATAATATTTGCAGTAGGGTTTCTTTTCACATCTTCGGAGTCTGAAGTGCTCAATTCCTCTTGCAAAGCCACGAGGCTCATGCAGAGTCTGGTACAAACCCGGGAGAGGGGATCACCTTGTTTCATCCTGGGGTAAGAGGCTGGAGGTGCAGAGGACCTGGTGGGAGTCAGAAGATTAAGCAGGGGTCTGCAGCCATCTCCTTTCTCAAGGGGCTGCTGGGCTGTGCTCCACAGGAGGTTGATGATTCCATCAGCTGGAGAGCAGGATGTGGTTTTGGATACAGCAGTGCCTGCAGGACAGGGGTGATGGCTGACGGTGGCATGGGAAAACAGCACAGACTTTGTCTTTTGGAAGACATGGATAGCTGTGGTATAATTAATGTTTTCCCACTCTGATGTATGCAGAAGAGTTGCCAAAGAGCAACTGAGCTACTGGCTCCAGCTCAGATGGGGCTTTTCAATTTCTGTTGCTTTTTATGCTAAGCTGCATTTTCCAGTACTGCAAGTGGTTGCATGTCCTGCCTCCCTGGCTTCTGAACTGAAATATTTCCATCAGCTGTTCCAGCTCTGCTCCCATGAGTGCTGGCTCTGCCCTGAGCAGAGGAGCCCCTCAGGTTTGCCACATGCAGGTTGCAAAAACAACAAGAAAATCTGCTGACCTGTCTGCCATTATTTAATAGAAATATTCTATGAGAGGCAATCAAATACACCAAAGGTTTTGAGTCTCTGCTCAATTTTCCTTCTCCAGGTCCAACCCCACACCTCCCCACTGAGGAATTCATAACTTAACTGTATAAATAAATGTTCAAATCTCCTACTTATGTCTTTAATTACCTCATGGATTGGGCCAACCCTGTCCTTATTGACCCAGTCTGTTGGCTTTAAGTGCTTCTCAACTTGCTTTGCTGGATTTATTCAGGCAGTTCTTGGAGAAGCTATTTTGCAACCTGGATTTGCATAACGGATGGGAAACATTGCATGTCTCCTGTAAAAGATCAGGAAGTTTGTCACAAGCCCAGCTACTGCACATTTTAAAAGGTTATAAAGCTGCTAGGTGTGTGATAAATGCTGCTAGAAACATTGGCTTCGCTGCAACATGAGGGAAATTCTTCCCTGAAGGAATTTTTACAGTGTTCCCAAAGCTATGCAGTGACTTTCCAGCAAATATTATTGTGAAACAATTGTTTGGGGATCGAGTTGTGCTTTGTCAGCTGGGAATTTATCTTGTAGCATTGAACTGCAACCAGCAGTCAACACTGACACCTGATACAGCTGTTTTATGTGTCTGTCATGGGACACAAACAATCCACATCTTTCCTCTGTTTCTTTTTAAAAGTAATTTTCTTTGCTCTTCCTCCAGCAGACTGTCCTACAACTCACTAAAAAATCTGAGACAAGGAGCTCTAAATTGCTTGGATGAGTCTTGGTTGGAGTCTTCTCTCCAGGACCAGAGGTTTCCTCTGGTAGGGACCTCACCAGAGCTGGGGAGGACAAGCAGGGACCACTGTGGTGCCTTTAAAAACTCTTTTTTTGTGGTGCAGATAAGGATTAAAGTGCTTTTCATGACTGGTTAGGGTGTCTGCAGCTGGATCTAGATGGAGACACAAAAAGGCATCTCCAGCCCAGTTCAGTGTAGCAGTGCCCTGAGTTGAGCACTGGGGAGGTTGAACACCAGGTGTTCCCACTCCTTTGAGAGGGAGTGAATACCAGAGGGATCTTCCTTTTGGGGTATTCTTTCAGTGAGAAAGCTGAGAAAGGCAGCATGTGGGCAGCCACTGTCGGAAAGCAGCCCAAAATATGTGCAAAGAGATTATTTTCTTCATTTCTCAGGTGGCAGTAGAGCCTCAGGATGCGTCAGAGACATCCAAAGGAAAGCAGAGCTCCCTCAGACCCTAACTAGTGAGGTTCTAGGATCAGCAGTACCAGTGGGTCTCAATTGCAAGGGGATCCTGTTGTAAAATAACCATATAAAGGTATGATTTCAGGGTTTTTTTAAATAGTTTGAGCAACTGTGAGAAAGGAGCAGGGCTGCAGGGAACACTCACTGTAGAGGTTTCACCAAAGATCTGCAATCTGCAGCTCACTGCAGTCCCCAAGCTGGATTGTTTCTGTGACCACTTTGCTTATTTTATTTGAATTGTTCAGTTTTCAGATTCCTACCTGCATAATAATGGGAGAGCGTGGGACAGAATTCATGCTGGATGTTGATGGCAGGAGAGAAGGGAAATTGTAGCTTTCACTGTTTGTGCTCCTGACTGTGTTTGTCCCTTTTGAGAAGAACAAAAGCACTGACACTGTTGCAGACAAACACTTCGCTCTAAATTAGGTGCTGGTAAGGTGTTGAAAATTTAACTTTGCATTCTTCCAAGCCCTCCTGTTAAAAGACCTATACAATATAATTTTCTTTGCTGTCTGTTCCCTCCAAGAATTTTCAGTTAAGCAACTTGAATATTCGTAGATCTGGATGAGTAGAAAAGAAGCTTGTTTCTTTCCATATAAAAATGAAAGGGGGAAATTAAAACATACTTTCCATGCTGCTAGTACACATTTCAGTAAAAAAAATCAATGGTGTATATGCCTGAGTACTTTCCTGTGGAATAATTCTCATGAAATCGTTGATATTAAAATTCAATATACTGTTTTGACTAAGCATCACTGGGGATAGCACAATCTCTCATTATTTCATTTTCAGCATAGACATAGCTCATAGAATGGATATGCAGATTTTTAATGCAGCAATGGAATTGTAAAATTGAACTATTTTTCAGCTATCACAGAATTTAGCAGGCCTGGTGAACTGTGTCTTAAAGCCACTTTATTTTGTCCCTGTTTTTTTAAAGGCCTGTCCTGTGCCAACTCTTATTTGTTATGTCAAATAGGAGGCATAAGGAAGCATCCCCCTGAAAAAGTGTGTCCACCAGCCTAAAGCTTTGCTTTAACAGTCCATTCTTTCAAGCCACCTCAGCTATGGGGTAAACACCCTGCACTGAATATCCTGCCTGGCAGAGCAGAGGGCAGGGGGCAAGGGGAAGCTGCAGTGGATAAGCAGGGAATAGCAACCCTTCTCCTCCTGCTGCTCAGCACTGAACTTGAGCAAGATTCCTTCTGGCTTTGTGTCTTTTCTTGTGGCTGATGGATTTGGGGTCCCTCCACCTTCCAGGCTCCCAGAGTCACAAAGCTGGGCTGGCAGCTGAGGGTTGGGATTTCAATTATCATCCCAGATTTTCCTGTCTGGAAATCACAGGGCTCAGCTGTGCACATCTTCTGCATCACTCTGGAGGGCCCTGGAACAGAGGTGCAGCATCCCTGCACTGCTGGAAGGACGCAGCCCAGAAAATGCATGAAGCATCCAGGCCTTGCTCTGTGTCCTGAGACATAAATCTCTGCAGAGAAAGACAGGCAGCAGAGCTGAATTTCTCTTTTCAAGGATTTAGTGTGTCAGAGTAAACATCTAGCAATTCATAAAAATGCATTTCCGATGCTTTTCTTTCCAGGTCAAATGTTGCATAATACCACCACATGTTTGAAGTATCTGCTTCCAAAATGTTATGTTTTGACAACAAATAGTATAAAAAAAACTATAAAAAGCCCCAATCTATTTGTCCCTGATAAATTTTATGGATTTTTGCAAAGGCTTGGAAAAATAAAACCTTTCCTAAAATAACAAAGAGCAACTTCAGAGCAGCAGATTTCATGGATGATTACCATGGTTTTAGTGACAAGAGTTAACCAATTTAGTAATCTGGGTCTGACAGAGCTTTGGAGGGTGAGTCTCTCACTGCTTTTGGACTAAATACTTTACTCAAATTTTGTGAAACCAAAAGATTGATTTTCTTTGCCTTTTGATTAAGAGAATGGGATTTGGACATGAAAATCCAATTAGATGAATGTGGAGCATGGGAGGGAGACAGGGAGAGAAAGAGATGGATGGCACACGGCTCTGCTGCAAGCAGACCTGATTCTGAAATTTGGACTACATCTCTGCTGGCTTTCAATTAATTAATTAAAACAGCTTCTCCTCTCTCCCTGTGCACTTGGACAAAAGATCACAAAGTTTTAGACTTACCAGGTGGTAGCACTGAAAACTCACCAAAAAAAGAGAGAAAACTTGGAGCTGTTGAAAATAAATAACAGGAGCCTTAAAAAGTGAGAGAAGGCAGTATTTTGTTATCTCCAGTATTTCTTGCAGTTAAGTATCTTGAATGATATTATCTGCATTACTATCAATAAAACTTGCAGCGCACTCCATCTGTCTGTCATTCATAAAATGAGATGTTACCACTTTGCAGAACCATAAACCACATAAAAGTCAAAGTATAAGGATCCAGACACTTTCTAAGTAAAAGACTCTTTGAAGCAGCTGTTTTCCTTTATTATTAGAGACAATTATACTGTCAAAACAGCAGAATATTAGCTTTTCACATGCCTGGTTCACCTGTTTATTGAGTGCTACCCAAGAGCAGACGTGCCAGATGCACCCTGCCAAGAGTGATGGGGAACAATAAGGCTCTCCACAAATCTGGAGATTGCTCTCTTTGTGTAGAGCAATCAACCATCTAATCCATCCAAGAGCTAGGGAGAAATGTTTTAAAGGAGAAAAAACCTTGCAATGGACCCTTATGATTCTGTCCTTGCTTCATAATTTCCTTCTAAGTCCCAGCCGTGTGGTGCTGTCTTGGTGTGAAGGATGCTGGCTGGTTTTTTAATCTCCAAAAAAAAAAAAAAATTGTGCTTATCTCTGCAAATTCCTGTTGAGCAAACCAAAGAGTAATCTGTTAGAAGCTGCTCTTCAGCCTAATGAGGGCTCGTGACAGGAAGTTCCATGTTTGTGTCTTCATGGGGTAACTTGAAACAGCAATACAATAATTGCTATTTTTATATCCATAACCTAGATTTAGGAGCAAAGGGACAAGAAACTTCCATCACTGAGATATTTGTGACTACATGGCAGAATGACCTTCTGGTGGAATTTCGGGGGTTGTTTTACAGCAATGCATAAAAAAGCAACTGAAAAAGCTGATTAAAAAAAAAAAAACAGTCTTAGTAGATGAAAGACAAATGCAGATTTGGCAGAAACATTCCAGTTTTTCATCTATCTTGTTACCTAAAATTTTTCACAAGGGAGACGTGAACATTGCTGTGCATTCTTCAATTAAAATCTACCAAGTTTTACACTAAAAAATAATAGTTATGTTTCTCTTTAAATATCTTCACAGCTTTCTGTGGTTATTGAACTTGCAACATTATCTCTTATCTGGGGAATGCTAACCATGATAAACAAGGAAATAATCAGGGCCAAATGTGAGTTTTGGCAGTTGTTTTGGATTTTCAACATTTGGTACATTAGGGATGTGCACAGATCAAAATCCTAGAGACTCTGTAAACACTGTAGCCCAGAAGCTCATATGTATTCTGAAGCTTTTATTTTCCTTTGTGAACACAACCTGGTTGGCAGTGATTAGTGGTTGTTATGATTTCATCTAGAAACCACTAACTGCAGTTAGAAAAAAGTAATAAATTTACATAGAGCAAAATATGTTAACCAAACCAGTAATTGTTTAAAGTTAGCACTTCTCTTTTGCAGCTCTAACTGAAATTGTCCCCTATAAATCCATATAAATATATATGTGTGCATGCATGGAAGATGTGTAGGGGATCTGAGATTTGTTGCTGTTGGGCCACTCTGTGTGACAACAGAGCAGGTCACCATGAAGTGCCTGAAAAGAATAATTTACTGAAAGCAGGGGGTTTGGTTTATGCCTGCTTAGGAAAGGGCTGAAGACACCTGGACCCTTCTAGAAAGGACAGGCCACATGAAATTTTTTTTTAACACAAGAGAAAAATTGCACACTTCTTGTCTCAAGTACATAATTTATCTGGTGTGGTTTGAAGAAGCCTCTGTACCCCTTTATAAAATGAGGGTTAAGTTGTAGTGTGCTAGTATGGCTTTTTCTCTGACCCACACTGTACCTACTGGTGACACATAAAGTACTGACTCAGGTAAACTGGGGCCAGTTATGGTGGAGATGAAATATTTGTTTTCTTGTACTCTGTGTTTCTTGAATGAGGAATGTGTGAAAGGACATAGAAAAAGCAAATTCTGTCCTAAAGCATAATGTCATTATGAATTGGAAACTATAAAGAAAAAAGGAAAATGAGCTCAAATCCAAGCTGTTTTCAAAACAGTGAATTTAAAATAGTTAGTGAGGTATTATTGCACTGAGAGAACCCAGGCTGTGCACTTTGTTTTCCCACATTTCTGAGCAGGGGTAAGAGCCAGTTTCCCTCATCTTTTCCTCAGGATGAACACAAGGATAACAGACCCATCTGGGTCTCAGCAGCACCAAGTGATGGGTTGTTTGTGTGCTACTCACAATTGTGACATCTTCTAGTCAGCAACTGGATCCCACTGGAAGCTTAAATTTACACCACAACACTTATCTCCTTTTTGACTTGCCTGGTAGGCTGTGTTCTAAAGAGAAAAAAAGGCATGTACAAGAGTTGCATTTACACAAAGGCAGCACTGGAATTAGCTTTTTTTTTTTTAATTGTCATTTGGATGCAACAAGGAGGGTAGCTTATCTACAAGTCAGCATTATTTTACTAAATCAGCTCTTAACTGATGGTGTCTTGCAGTATTAGGTTCATTCTCCTCCTTTTCCCTTGCCATCTCTTATGCAAGTCAATAATCTGTCCTCTGATTGTTAAAAGACTGCAAATCACTACACTTCTGTTATTTACCACTCATCTGAAACTCCCACCCACTACTTATTCTCTTCTGTGTGTTTAACTCCCATCTACCCAGAGTATGTGTCAAAATAGGTTTTCACATATTCTTTAAACAGCAGAAATTAATTGCTGTGATTCTGCACATGCCAGAAAAGCCCAGAAGGTATAAACTGAGACTTACTCACATTTGCTACGTGTATGTAGCAGATTGTACTGACATCTTAGCAACACGATTAATTGGATCTATTTCTTAAGTGATTTTCTCTATAGAACAAATATCTGAATTAGAGAAATGCCTTCTGGTTAATATGATGTGCTTCATATTTTCTATGTTTGGTACTACTATAATTGAAAACATAATATTCAAGGGACTGTGATACTGATATAGGTAAAATGGGGCACCTTCATCATGCTGTTGGATCAGTATAACATAGACTGTGATTTTAAAGAATCACCAAGCCTGTTGATCCTACTCAGATCAATGTGTGGCTTTTGCCAGTAGGTTATTTAAGTGCCTGAATTTATTTCATAAACTAATTGTGCAGTATGGGAAAATAATTCTATTTACTGCCATTCAGACTGACAAATTTTTCATCACACACATGTATGAGCTGACCATGCCAGCCACACACATCTGAATCTCTGAAACTGTGGGATTTCCAGGCTGTGGGAAAAATTTGTAGCCATTTGCTTTGATTTCCAGAACCATTGGCTGAGAGCACAAACTGCAGTTGCTGAAGCCACTGCCCAACTTCAGCTTTTTCTGCCTTTAATCATTGGAATGCTGCACATGGGAGAGACATTTAGATGATGAAAGGATCCTGTCTGTTTAATTGGCAGTATATTTAAACAGAAGGAAAGCAGAAAATTAGTTTTTCTGTGGTCTATTTGTTGTGTATTTTCGAAGAGGTACTGACATTAAAAAAAGCATTTGCCTGAAGGCCTCAGACGAGATCAGGGCTCCATTATGTCCACCTCTGCAGGGGCCACATAAGAGAAATATGCTATTTCTATTGCTATTGCTATTATTATTATTATTATTATTATTATTATTATTATTATTATTATTATTATTATTTCCCCATAAAGATAAATAGTCACAGCAAAAGGACAGGAAGAAGAAAGGATAAATGGAGATGGTGTCAAGATAAGGGATGGAGATTGTGAGATGGACACCTGGCCACCAGTCCAGCAAAGAGTTCTGATGACCATAAGAGCTGGAGAAGTTTGTGAACAGGGCCAAGCTGGGCTTGGCTCGCAGATCTGCACCAGGGAAATCATCTGGAGCCTGCTCTGAGCCAGTACCAATACCAGACTTAGGCTTTCCCATTCCTGCCCTCCAGCTTGGATTCAGGCAGCTGCTCTCCCCCTTTTCCAAATTCAGTAGCTGAGACCTGGCTTTGTGGGCTCCCAGGAGGAACCTGGTGGCTCCAAGGGCTGTGTGGATGTTTGATGAGGTCCCTGGAATGCTTTGCTCCTCTTGGTCTAAGCTTGGGACTGGGGCCCAGGTGTGCAGCCGTCACTCCTGGGGGTCCTTCAGAGGGTGGTTATGTGGGAGGACATTTCTCATTAAAGTTGCTCATTACCAGACTGTATCTAGAAAAAGACATTTTTATGGCCAGCTGGCATTTTCAAGCAGTCAACTGCTCACCATAAAGTTCCTGATGCGCTTTGGGTTTGGGGTTAGCCTTCTTTATCAGGACGCCTTGCTCTTCTGTGTGGTTCTGCAAAATGCTAACCTACTGTTCCATTTTGTTTTTATAATTCCACTGTAAAGCTTTCCAAAAATCCTAGACAACAAAAGGCCAACAAAGCAAAACAGTCCTGTGCTGCTTTCATTTAAATATTTCTTAACCAAGCAGATTTCCAGTAAGTAGAATCCAGAATTATTTTGTTTTAGGAAAGCAAAACAAATCCATGAGCTAAATAATCTCTCATTTTCTCTTCCATTTATTGTTTTTTTAAGTGACTGGGAGAAGTCTTAAGCCTTGCACTTTCCCTACAATGGGAAGGGAGTTCAACCATTTTGAGGAAATGTGTTAAGCTCATGGCAATGAATTGTAATGACATTTGCATAAACTAATTTATGTACATTCATTTCAGGGTTAAAGTGGAGCCAAAACTTTAAAAAAGTAATCCAAATTGCTTACTAGATATTTCTGAAATACAGATAACTTTGAATATCCAGGCCATTTGTCAGTGAGTTTAGCTTGTGTGTTTTATTTTTATTGAGACAGACTAAAAGAATTTGGTTTTGACGAGGAATTTGTTTCCTAATGCAAGAATGCAAATTGTGTCACCCTACTGACCATCAGACATTAATGTTGTGTTTACTCAACATTCAGTTTCAGCGGGGGACTAAACAAAAAAATTAAAAGATGGAAAGAAGACCAAAGGAGTCTTCTGGCCTTTTCAACATGTAAACTCTATCTTCCACTCTGATATTCCAATAAAGCAACAGCGGATGTTTAAACAGAGATTTCAATCCCAAACACTCCTTGCCTGTTTGTTTAATTACATTTCTGGAAGGTTACAGCTCTCCAGCAAATCTGGGCTCTGTTTTCATAGGCTTCTCAAATTCTCTGCTTACTTTGACCCTGCAGCTTCGATTCAGTTCAATAATTCGATACAGAACAAACCCAGCCAGCCCTGCTGAAGCCAGTGCCAGCTCTGCTCCTCAATTCACCAGGGACAGAGTGGTACAAGATTTTCCTCTTTATTTTCACATTCTGGGCTTTGTGTCACAGCTCCCAGCAGTTCTGACACACACGTTCCGGTGTCTGGAAGGTGCTACTCCTCACTCAACGTGCAATATAGGGCAAGAACATCCCTTTGTGCCTTTCCCTGCTCTCATGCAGAGTGTGGCAGGTCATGGAAAAAATCCCCACCAGAACCTGAGCTGTTTCTTGGCATGCAATAATTTGGAGGGCTGACCTGCAGAAATAGCCAAAAGTAACTTGGAGAAAAAAAAAAAAAGGTTGAAGTCAGTGATCTTCACATTTAGATTTTGGTTTAGGACATCAAATATAATAGGTTTCTATCACATTATATGCACATATTTCATGCTCACAATTATACCTGTATTTCACCATAATTAAGTTCACTAGCCATCCATATATTTTTCTTTCTTCTTCATTTGCCTGGGCCTTATCACTTTATCCTCAGTCTTGTCTAAAGCTTCTTACAGTTCCATGGGAAGGGAGACCCTTTTATGTTAAAAAACACATATCTAAGTCTTTGCAAATGTTGTATATGTTTCCCGCTGAGGTCTGAGTAAGCTTTCTCAAATAGGGTCTATTAGCATTTTAATAGCATACTCACACTAGGAAGCCTTTTTGTTTCACCAGCCAAATATGAAAATATTCTGTATTTGCAAAACAGTGATTTGATGCCTGTTACCCATCAGAAATGATCCCCATCACATGGAAAGTCAGGCCATCATAAACATCATGACATTACATAAGCATTAACAAGAAATAAATAGCTATCAAATGATATACAAACCTCTGCTTACAGATCCATACCCTGACGACTCTAAATAGTTTCACAGTTTTGCACTCTGTGCTTATATTTGAATCACAAACGTTGGAAAATGTTGATGTCTCAATAGTTATAATGCAATTTAACACCTCACTGTAGGAGCATACAGACATATTCAAAGACAGTTTAATTTTTTTTTTAAATCTCCTGGGCAAATATTCTCCCCCACATTGCCTTATATCAAATATTCTATACCCGTGAGATCACTCTGATTCCCTTTGCCTACACAGGGAAATATCATGTGCAGGGAAAGATCCCGCAGGGAAGTGCCTCTCTCTGATTCCTTCTGGAAGTGGATATGAAAAGGGAAATTCTTTGGTAGTGCAGATACACTTACCCCATTTACCACTATCAGGGCAGACTTGCCTTTTGCCCAAACTGCTCCAGCCCTGCCTACAGTGCAGAGAGCTGAGGAACAGAGTGGCATCTTTGCCTCAGAAGACAAAACAGGACTCAGCATTGGGGTTTTTTGCTACAGTCCTTGGCAGAAATCCTAAAGGTTGCATTTGTTTCTTTGGAGGTTCTTTGTTCCAGAATCTATCCAATGAATAAATTCTGTTTGCAGTCTGAGCAAGATAAGCAAATGGGGAAGAGCTAGAAATTCTTTTTGCTTCCCTGTGATCTGATGGCACAAAGCCCTATGCTTTACATATGACTTAGAAGATGAATCAAAACTTTGTTTTCCTGTGGCTCTAATTTGTATGAAAAGATATAATTTCTGTAGAAAAATCCAAGTTTTGCTCTTGCACTCTGATTCCCCAAGCTCAGCTCTGCTGTAGGCTACACTCAACCTTGAATCGATAGCTGAAATAGGAAGGTCCTAAAAACCATCTAAGTAACAAGTTATATTTTGCAAAAATGACAAATAACTTTGTCCTCACAGAACATGGAAACAACTTTACAAGCAAAGCAATAAAAAAAATGCATTGTTATTGCTTGAGTATATTATAACCCTCATTTGAAAAGAATCTCAGTCTGGTTTGAAATCACTCTGTGCATATGTTACAGGAAGTCTAGAGACATTTTGTTCCTTATTAATGAAGCATGAAGAAAATAGTACTGCGTATATTTTGTTAGAAGTTTTGGCATCCTTATGCATGCTGTACATTAAGTCTTCCCTAATTAGATTTTTGTAACTTAAAAAGCTCAAGGAGGGCAAGCACACATGACTATTTCTATAGTCACATTAGTTTTCTCCCCCAAAATATTCTCTGTTGTTTGGCACACTTCATCCTAAGATGACCTTTCTGGCAGCTGAATGGAGACAGGAGAAGAACAAATTGATCTTTTAGCTTGCAAATACAGAAAGAATACTGGAATGCATGAGGGTTCTGGTCCCAGATAAGATGGTTTATTTCTCGGCAGTATTTACAGAAGTGTGATGTGGAGTGTAGGACCTCTTAGAGAGGGCAGATGTGGGCAGTGAAGGGTGTCAGTGCAGATGCTTAGGGAGCTTCCTCCACCCTCCTGTGAGCCCACAGAAGCTGTGGCTGCCCCACCCCTGGCAATGCTCAGGGTCACGTTGGACAGGGCTCAGAGCAGCCTGGGGACCTCTCCTTTGCTGAAAGTGTCCACAAGACAAATACTGAGGGTTTGACCTGAAGGCAGAAACCTAAATTGAGAGAAAGCTGGTGGCTTTGCCCCGAAGAAGTCAGCACATTTCTGCTGTTATTCCTAATGTTGTTGGTTTTTTTTATGGTGTAATACAAAAATAATGGGAGTTTTGATATGATGAGGGTCAGCCCCACTATTACAGACAGCAGTCATAATTTGGCAAAAAGAAAACTGGTAGTTTCAGAGCTGGTTTCAAGGCTTTAGAAACATTAGAGGGTGAAAAGGTCTGATTTAATGTGCTCGAGGAGGAGAAGCTTTCCCCTGTGCAAGGGCCGGGGCCGTGAACGCGGTGCAGCGACAGAACCAGAGCTCTGCAGGGGCAGGACTGCAGCCCCCAGGGAACTCCTGCAGCAGTGCAGCAGCACCAGGAGGCTCACAAAGGATGGCAGAAAGGAGACAGTGTCACTGCTCAGCCAGTCTAAGAAATCACAAATGAAGGATGCTGAGCCCAGCAATGCCTGGGAATGGGGGCAGCGGCCGAGCTGGGGCCACTGGCCAAGCTCTGCAGCTGCCCTGTGGTCCCCTCTCCCTGGGCAGGGACACTTTGGACTTGCCATGTATGGTTTGTGTGCTTTCTGTTCAACATGTAATCCCCAGAAGCTTCTGCTTGTGTTTATAACTCAAACTGTAATGAAAAAGGAAATTAAAGCCTTTCTAATTTAACAAAAGAGTGAAAATTGCATTGAGAAAGAGGGGGGGGGGAAAGGAGCTTTCACTCTTTTGGGATTTGAGAAAATTAGTCCTGCAGTATTTTTTTTCCTGAAGAAAAGGAATATTAGATATATTAACTTCATTCTTTTGTCTTTTCCCCTCAGTGTTCTAAATTCTTTGTATTTAGAAAGAGAAATGCTGCAATCCAACCATTAAACTAATATTTTCTTTCTCATTTTATAGTATTTTAATGCACAGTCTTAGTTTGCAGACTATTTTCTCAATAAGCAAAGCTGGTTACTTACAGATAAAATTTTTTGTTCTATAAAAAGCAACAGAATTAACACCCAACTGACTTGTGTGAAAAACCTTCACATGTGTGATAGGTGCAGGTGTGCATGTGTGAATATTTCTGTGTAGGAGCTAGGTTTTAACATTCCAATTAAGTTACTATTTAGTACTGGTAGCTGCAAACTTTTTTTCAAATTTGTTTGCTGATAAAACTATTCCCTAAAAACGGTTACATTTCAGATCCCTGGGTGTTGGGGTGGCTAAATATAAAAGGGAATTTTAGGACTGTGAGTTTTAAAAATGATCATTCCTCTTTGTTGTGTGTTTTCTACCTCTTTCATTCAGGCAGATTTTAATGTCTATTATATAGAAAATATGGGATTACAACACTTGGCTTTGCAGGAGTGGGATGCAAGAGCTCCTGGAGCATCTGGGCTGCTGCCCCTGGCTGAGGCATCTGTGTGTGCAATGTCCTGGGGAGCTAAACCTGCACAGAAAGGGAGTAGGAAAAGCAATGGTTATCCCCACTCAGCTGTTAACAAGCAGAGACTCTGGCAAATGAAAGGACTTGCCCAAAAGCTGAAGCTCAAAGCTGCTTTTCCTGGGGCCAGAACTGATATCTCTGCTGCAGGGGTGAGAAGAACCATCAGCAGCAGCACAGTGTGGAAACAATTCTTGCATTTGCTTCCTCAGGGAGCTGGAGAAACCTTTGTCCCCAGTACCCCAATGTGCTTTATTTCCTTGGGCTGACATCTCTGGAAGGTGAGGAGGAGTGAGGAAGGGCAGTTAAGCAGTTGCATCAGCCCTTGGGAGAGAGATTAAGGGGGAGAGGAGAATTAATGACCTTAACAAGGCAACAAAAACCTCTTCAGGGTGAACACAAAGATGGTGACATGTCCTGTGGTCAGAGCTTTTTGTGGATGCCTTCAACACGATGAGTGCTGAAAGAGATAATCCTGACTGTGGTACCTCCAGTGATAGAGGGGCTGTTCCTGGGGAGAACTGGTCACTAAATAAAAAGGACACGACCTGCTAGAGAAGAGCTTGGCTTGTTTGAAGTGACAGTGCAGTGGCCTGAGGCAGGACAGAGCCAGGGCACTGGGCTGGGGGTTGCTGCAGGCCCTGTCACCACAAAGGTATTGAGCCAAATCAGAATATCTTGGAGATAATACACCAGACTTGATAGCACCACTATTTTTATGAGGCAGTTTTCAGGAAACAGTTCCCAGTGATAGGAAAGAGATGAAAAGTATCATAGAAATTTAGTGCATATAATCAAAACTTTTATTTCCTCATTGTGGAGCTCTGAATTTATGACCAGAGCCGTCAGGAGGAGGATGGCAGCCCTGCACATGAAGTGACCTTTGCAAACCTGGCTTTGAAAGTTTGCCTTTGGAAGGGATGGAAGAAATTCCCCTTTTCCTCTCCTTGGAAGGAGAGATGGTCTCTGATCAGTAATATTTTGTCAAGAGGCTCCCTTCCTTACTTAAGTCAGATTAGTATCTAGCAACTTGTTTGTCTCCAGCCTGTCTCACCCAAGGAGTGGTTGGGCACTGAGGGACCAGATGGTGGGACTGGCACCCCTTGGTGGCAAGAGCAGGACTGTCACCGGTCCTCTGTCACTGCCTCTGGCACTTAGGTTTGGCTTCCGGCAGATCTGTGTTGCCTTCTATGGGGCTAAAGTCACACGTGATACAAAACTACAGCCAAGCAGATCAGTTTGCCCCCCAAAACACAAGTTCTGAGTGGGCAGAAATTATACCCAGATTTGTGCTGAATTAAACAGACTTTCAGCCAGAAGAAAAGGTGAATGAGTGATGGTTCCATTCAAAACAAAGCCCTGAAACTTTCCTTTTGAGGAAACATTGAGAGGAAAGTAAAACAATGTCAAATAAAAAATCCTCCCCGAAAAATGAAGCTTTGTTTTGGGTTGAACATGAAAGAATTTGTGGAAAGGTCTGATTGGCTTTAGGTCAGTCCAAAATCTACAGTGGGCCCGTCCTACAGTCTTGATCCAGCAGCTGCATCAAGAAGCCACCTAGTGACACTGTTCAACTCTCAGCCAAAGTTTCCCCATTAGTTCCTTCTAAGGCCACTTGTTCACATGTAAAATATCTAAAAATTGCTGAAGTGGACAACCAGGTTTGATTTAAAGGATCATAAACCAGACCCTTTTCCAGACCCTTATGACACTGTCTGTAAATGCTGGGTCTTTCCTTCACATTTCAAGGGCTGTTTGCAGACTTTGGCCACTTGACTTCTGCTCTCTGCCCTTAGCAAAAACTCATGGAGGTATAAAAGAACAGGATTAGCCGACATTGTCCTGATTTCAAGAGCAAAATTCCAGATTAAAGCCAACTTCTCCAGTATGCCCAGCTTTGAGAAGTCAGAAGTGGACAGAGATTTTAACAGACATCTCTAAAAATTAGACTTGAGATTCAAAACCTGGGAGTGAGACCCCTGATCCATACAAACCAAGTGAGAATTTTTCCTGATTTCCTCAGGTTTAGGCTCCTGTTCTCGTTCTTTGCATTTTTGCTTTGCTCTTTTCCACAGCCTAATAATCCATCAGGCTCTGAGGCTTTTTATGCTTAAATTTGAGAGTATTTGTTCTCCAGCTGAAATAATTTTGTTCTGATGGCAGAAACCTGTCTTTTGAGCAAAGAAGAATGAACAAAGAAGAAAAATGCTTTTTATGACTTGAAACATTTTAGTACTTAGGCTTTTTTTTAGACCAGCTTCTCAGATGTGTCTATCCACATTGTCTGTCTGTTCTTCAGCAATACTTCAGTAAACCCCAATATTTCACCTACATTTGGTAATGGAATTGTGTTAAGTTCTTGCACCTTTTGTGAAAATAGACAGCTAGCCTCAGTGAAGAACCTCTGTTAATTCACAAGAGAGGAAATGGTTGATAAGTTCACTTTTTCTAAATATCAGAGGAGGCACACTTGGCAGCTAGAACCTTAACTCCACTGCTCTCAGAACTACTTCTTCTTTTAAACAATGCCAGTGAAGGTCTGGACTCACTATTCCTGAATTTCCTATTCCACAGTTGTGTAAATCAACCCACCTCCTTTGCTCCCAGTGAAACTACATTGCTGTTCACTGGCTGAGGATCCAGACACACCGTTGTGGTGGGCAGCAAATACACACTGCTTTCCCTCTGCTTCCACCCAGCCAGCAATGAGGGAAAACACAAGAATCTCCAGTGGCTATGTGGGGATGCAGTGTGCTCAGTGCTTTCTCCTTTTGGCTGGAAGTGGAGCCCTTTCCATTCTGGCTTTGCAGGGAGCTCCCATCCTTGCTGTGCTGAGTAAGGTGGTGACAGCAACATCTGCAGAGACAAGGTTTGGGCAGTGCAATCCCTGAAAGGCATCCTGAGCCAGAGCAGGCAGCTGAGGTGAGCTGCTGGGCATCATCTGCCCTGGGAAAATTCAGTCTCTGCTTCTAAATGCTTGTTTCTGCACAGAGCTTGAAAGAGACAATAGCACCACCACCAAAAAAAAAAAAAAAAACAAACAAAAAACCACGAAACGTGGAAATAGTTCCAGCTGTATTTAGAAGCGTGTCCCAGGGAGAAAGCCCAGGGAACATGCCAGAGTGTGGCTGAGCTGTAGGATGGCAGCTGAATGCTGAGAGCAGGGCACAGCACAGCTGGTTGTACCTCAGTCTTGGTGGGAATTGCATGTGGAGACGGCAGTATGTGCTCTGAGTGAAAATGCACCTCCAGGAGTAAACCCATCTGAATAGAGCTGTTAACTTACAAACAAATGGAATATTGAACTAACCTAGAAGTGACATAATAGAGAAACAGTCAGGGACCATATTGGCATTCAAGTGGCTATTTTTAGCTTGTATTTACTAATTGCATAGGAGTAAGAAAAGTAGGTGTAATTACAAAGACAAATGGTCTTGGTAAGTGGAATAAGCTTTTTTTCTGCATGGTGTCTCCTTCAGAGGAACTCATACATTTATTTCTAGTGTTTTTCTAAGAAGAGAAGAGCAGGCTTACTAAATAGGTAGTAATTGGTATGAAGTGGGCAGCCAGTTAAAGCTGAAAGCACTTGTACCCACTTCCCTCTTCATTATATTTTTGTGCCATGTAGATGGCAGAAGTGCAGTAGCCTGACAATTTACTTGATTAAAAGTGACATTGTAAATATAGTCAAAGGCAATTTGTATTAGAAACTATTTTTGATAAGAAGGTTGTCCTCTGCAGCGTTATTAGCCTTTGTGAGATGAAAGACAATGAAATTCTAATTTCCATATAATTCCACTTAGTATTTTTTAATAAGGCTTTGTGTGTTATTCAGCCACGGGTTTTGATTTGCACAGATGGAACCAAGTGCTGGAACATTTTCAAAAAATGTAAATATAAAGGTTGTATTTCGGGCTGGTTTCACTTTTCATTTCAACAGCAGTCATGCAGGCAGGGAGAAGTAAAGAGGAGGTCTAAAAATATTCATGGGCTATATAATGCCCTGAGACCATGGTCAGGTCTCCCACTGACTTCTCTGTCTCCTGACACAGCAGTTGTTGAGCCAAGACACAGAATTTACTGTCCCCAAGGTTATGTTCTTATCAATACGTTTTTTCAAGGAAAAAAAAGCAGCCAACCAGAACACACCTCACATGCCTCCCAAAAAAACCCAAAATGGGTCAACCAAAAAAAAATTCACATGCATGCTTCAGAGGCTCAGTTATTGCAGACAGTCCAGGTTCCCAGTGCCATCATGAGGAACTGAAGATTAATCATATTTTACATATTATTGTGGAAGCTGAAACAAATAATATCATCATCTCTGGAAGCTATATTTGTGAGGCAATGCAGCAAGTGTCTTTCTGTTGCTCTCTTATCAAATTTGGTGTTTATTAGCCCAAGGACAATTTTTCCCCAACTTCCAGCACTTCTAATAAAACTGGGAAATTTTAAAATCAAGCTAATGGACATCATGGCTGAGAGAGGCACTGCAAAATCCCTCTCTTTCTCTTTCTGCTGTGTTGACTTGGCAGAGATAAAAGGTATAAAACTTTTGTCCTGCCAGGAATATCAGATAATTCTGTTCCAGTTTTAAAATCTGGAAATGCACAGCATATGAATATATACTTAAGACTTTCAGCAAAGGAAGAACAATTTTCCACAGCATAGGAAGTTACTTACTCTGCCACAATTTATTGAATTGACTCATGTCATTTCTCCTCTCTCTCCAAAACTGGTGGGGGAAATTAATTTATACAAATCTACAACCAAAATACAAGGAAAAAAAGCAACCAAATAAAGGAGATGCATTTCCATGTTTGAACAGATAAGCCAACATAAAGAAGATGGTCAAGCAGCAGGTATACAAAGTAAGTGAGGACCACAGTAACACCTTTCCCAGCTTTAGTCATGCTTCCAACGTGGCTGTTGCCATTCCTTTTGGTGTTTCCTTTAAGCAGGACCTGCCTGTCAGGCTGCCTCTTACACTCAACCACAGGACAGCTCTGACTGTTCTCCCTGTTGGCTGTGTCAACTCTTCTGGCCTGTGCAGACACTCAAATCCAGCCCTTCACACAAGTCCTGCAGGGGATTTGCATGGGCAACTCTTCCAGTGCTCAGGAAAAACATTGTGCTTTTTCATCAGGGATGCAGCCCAGAGAAACTGTTTTGAGGAGGGACATGGAAGGGAGGGCTCCAAACTGTTAATGAAAAATGAAACCAATTATTCCCAGAGTGCAGTACATCTATAGGAATTGGTTTGGAAAGATTTCCAATTCCACAGATTTGTCCTAAGGTGTCATACTCATCTCTTTTATTCCTCTGCTCTTTCACTCTGTGAACCAAGCCAACAACTACAGCAATGCAACTGAACCTGCACCCATCACCACATGCCTTATTAGAAGAAAAGATAAATGAGGCACAGAAATTCCCTATCCTCTCCACGTGCTCCTCTCACGTGGGAATTGTTCTGTGCGAGTGTCAGCGGCTGGAGCGGGAATCAGGCACAAACCTGTACAAATTCAGGTGTGACTTTGGGAGGACACAGGGCAATGGCAAATTCAGCAAGGCAGGATTAAACAAAAAAGTGAGGAAATGCAGATGGCAGAGTGCAAGGGGAGCAATGCCTCTTGCTAGCTATGCCCTTAAAACGAGCGGGGGAAATAAAAGTGTGACTGAGCAGCTGCTGCTGGATGACAAATACAAGATCGTGTGAGAACAGCAGTGCACACCTCCAGCATCACCACCTGCTCCAGCCAGGGAGGTGGAATTAAAACCTGAGCAAGAGGGAAAATAACTGCTTAGTATGCCCAGACTTGAAGGCACTGAGGAAGGATAATATCCAAGTCATGTCTGTTGGCCAGAGACAAGAGAGTCTGTTGGCAAGACAGCATTAGTTCCTCAATTACCATCCCAGGGGAGATGCCTCCAGCCTTTTGGCTGAGCAGAGCAGCCTCCAAATCTCATTGCCCATGATTGCTAAAAGCTGCATTCTTCACAAGCTACCCCCTGAATTTCTGCCCTATTTTTATCTTGCACTGGTTGCTTGCTACCCCTGATATGAATATTGAAGCTCTAATTCCAATGTGAGCTGGAATATATGTTGGGAATGCTGAAAGGTGGGTTAGGAACCAGGCTGCAAGGGAAAAACTGTGAGCAGCAAGGGGATGCTGAAGTAACTGGGAGTGAGGATGGTGATGCAAAGAAAAATGAAGAGGAAATTCAAGCTGTTCACACCAAGAAAACCTGATTGACAGCAAAGAGGATGGCATGGGGTGAGTTGATAATGGAACACCACTGAGAGACTGGACTAATGGCTGAGCAAGGTGGCTTATTTTGGGATTATCACAAACATGAGGGCATGGAAATCCTTATCAATTAATGATTATTTTGAGAAGTTGTGAGGGAAGATGATATGGGAAGATAATTGGTTAGATGGGGCTGCAGAAGAGGAAGAATTGCAGTGGAAGATGCTGGAAGTCAGAACTCACCTGAGCAGTGGAAGAAGAAATTAAGTTAGTAGGTTTGGAAAGGAGAAAAGTTGGAAGGACAGGGGGCAAGAGGAGGTATCAGAGACATGGGAACAGCACAGTCAGGTGATCAACAAAAAAAAGAATATTTGAGAGCAAAATCAATAGTGGGTAGAATAACTGAAGATGGAGGAAGGAAAAATGGTAAATGCATGAATTAGCATGAAAATATGAATGTAGAAAATGGAGGATGAAGCTTAGAAGATATAATAGGGCATTTTATCTAAAGATGCACTTGGAAAATGACACAAACAGCTCTCTACAGAACCCTTTTTCGTATCCACTTGGTTTTATTTTTTAAGAAAAACAACAAAGCAAAATGGAAAAAACCCAAAGCTTTTAAACAGTCCTGGCAGTTTAATAGGATGGTTGGACATTATGCTAAGAAAGTGCCATGCCTTTGTATGCTATTTGGAGAAACCTCAAAGGGACTTATATTACATGGGGACAGCATCTTGACAGTCCTCATGGAAGAGAAAAAGCTCATCATTTTAAAAGAATGAATTTTAAAAGGAGAAGCTGCCCCAAATTTCTAAGGGTATTTCCACAGTGCAGTGTAGTATCTACTTTAAGAAGAGCTGAAAAGATTTATTGAAGGGTTATGAAAATTATGTTTCCTTTACAGTTATTTATATTTAAACACTCAAAAATCATTAGTCACTTTAAAAAATGTTGGCCACTTTTTTGTATACTACATTTTTCTATGAGTACTTGTGTATCATGCAAAATACACAGTGTTTCTGAGCCAAGGGCTTTTGGTATAAATTGAGTGGGTTCTAAAGTAAAGCAGAATTGTAAATAAATGTAATTTATTGCACATCTTACACTTTCTCTCTTCCCTTCCAACCCTCAGTCAGAAAAATCTAAAACACTGAGGATTGTGTGCTCCAGAGTTTGTCAGAGTAGAACTCAACCTCTGCATGGAAAGATTTCTTGCATTTCCACAATTCCCAGTTTGTACTTGCAGAAAATGGTACCAGGCATCTGGATCTCTGATCTTTGTGGAGCCAGAAACTTTGAGGCAGTGAATTACTTCCTATCTGCTGGAAAATCCTGCCCATTCTCACTTCATGAATCTACAGCAGACAGTGAGCTCCTTCACTGCACTTCTGTTTACTCCATGTATAAAAAGGCTCTGTAGATGTTTTAAGCTCCTGTTTGTGCAGCCAGAGCATAACAAAATCTTGCTTGTGAGCTCAGATCCTCCCTCTCAAAGGAGCGTGCCATTTGAACAGGAAGCTCTGCCAAAGGAAAATGAGAGTTTCCCAAGTGAGTACCTGTGGAGGGGGAAGTGCTAATCCCCTCCACGGGCTCTGCAGCCTCCAGCCAAAACCTCTGGTGGTCACAGGGACATGAGGGTGCCTTGGGTTGATGGGGGGTCTTGTGGTTTGGTTTTTTTTTTTCTCTCAGCAAAACTGTCCTTCCACATTTTACAGGGTGCAAAGTGGCACAGAGTAAACATTATCCAGTAGTACGAGGCATGAAATAAAATGAGGAGAAAAATCAAGAAACACCATTTATAAAACAGACCAAGGGGAACATTTCATTGCGTGGTGAATCTGTACCTTTAGACCTCCTCAGCTATTAAATCATCCTCTTTCTTCTCATAATGAGGATTCAGTTCTGAGAGCTAATGTACAGCTCATCCATACACCCAGATGGAAATGCAATACATTTTGATAACCATATGGTACAACATGAAAGATAGTCAAGTATATAAAGATTATAACAACTCAGAAATTAATTTAGTGCTGAGCTTGATCTAGATCCCACTAAAGCCCAGTGTAAGCTTTTTCAATGACATTTGGGTCAGGTCTTTCAGGTCTTTCTGTGCTCTTTGTGTGTGACTTAAGATTATTTGTCAAAGGTCAGCATAGCTGAGCATTAATAATAGATAGGTTGAAGCATTCTCTCCCTTTAAATCTGCTCACAAATCACCTTTTGGGATTTCAAGGGGTTTTTTACTATTTTGCTTTCCCTAAAACAATAATTAGATAATGTTCCACTTGCAGCTGTAATTTGTGTTGGTAGTAATGAATGGTAAAATGTTCCTCCATGAATGACTGGGTGAGAGTGATGTGAAAATACAGCATTTAAATACAAGATAAAATACAGCAGATTATAGACTGGCTATGATTCTAGGGCAATCTGTATTCTTTGCAACCAGGAAAATAGCACTGGCTATCTAGAACACAGGTAATTTTTCCCCTAGGTTTTGGAATACCAGTCATTTTCAAAAGATTTTGGATTGTTTCTAAGAGCAAGTTGTGGCAACAAAAAACACAGGCCTTTAAAAACAAAAGACAGGATCTTTGTACAAGTGAAAGCAATTGCCAATAAAGAGGCATTAGCTGAGTAAATATTACCACCCAGCTCCACTTAATTAAATACTTTGCTAAACACATGCAAGTACATTTATGGACACCCAATATGCAGGGAAATGCCAACTGACTTACTGGATTCTTATTTAGTATTTCCTGTTTTCAGGGCTGAAGCATCTGAACAGAGTTGCTTTGTAGCACTTCCCTGGGATCTGTTGAATGCCAGTGTTCAGGGACCACAGTGTCACTACCAAGCAGACACAGGAACAGCACAGCAAGCGTTGAGCAAAATGTGGGTTTGCCCTCCACAAGGGCCCCAGCAGCACCTTCCATGGACTTTCACAGATGGAATCCCTCTGTCTGTGTGTGCTTCTGCACTGCTCTGAGGTCAGAGCCGTGGATGGCTGCCAATTCTCCATCTCTAACACAGCAACTCCTGTTAGTAGCCTGTATCTCTGAGTTACCAGCCCACCCCTCTGAGAGCTGCAGGGCAGCAGCTTTTTCCTTGGAAAGGCTGAGCTTTGGTCCTGCCATGCAGTGTCTGGGGAGCACCACTCCTGTGCTGGTTGCAATGACCATGGCACTCCCTTTTCCACGGAATTCCTGCTGGAATTTCATGGACACAGGCATCCTGTGTGGTTTTAGCTTGTCCCACCCTGCCTTCCCAGCCCCCTCCGACCAGCGTAGCCACTCCGTTCAGAAGCAGCTGCCTTGGACAGAATCCAGGTTTTTGACTAAGAAAGATCAATTTAAATGGATGTTCATCAGAGTTTAATGATCCTTGTTAGCTCCGTGCCAGGGGCAAGATCGTCTCCTGACACCTCTGCAGGTATTATCACTCTGCAGAGGCAAAAAGACAGCGGGAGAGATCCTCATCCAAAATGAAGCTTGCAGGCTGACACAGAGCCCCTGTTAATCACATCTCACCCAGCTGCATGCAGACAGATTGCCACCTTGCACATATTTCTGAGGTGAGGTGCTCAGAAGGTCATTGCTTATTCTTTTGGCTGAGGGGGATTCAGGTTGTATTATGGGTATTTATTGTTCCTGAGGATTTCTGGTTTTTGTTACGGATGCTCGTAATCAACCTGCAATGTTATCTTCTAGCTCAGCAAGTAGCACAGTTTGCTCAGGCTGCTTATTTCCAGAGAGCAGGCAGTGTACCTACCACCCAAAACACACAAACAAATTCATTCCCAGTAGGATCATAACCTGCAGTTCAGGGTGTCAGTTTTTCTGCAGTAGCTTCAGCATTCCATGGAGTCTCATTAATGCACATTTTTTTAAAACCTGCACAGATGCCTGAGCAGGCATTAGGAACCTCAGAAAATCCAACCTTTAGTTTTGTATTCAGTGTGACTTGACTTTTTGTAGTACATGATAAGGTGGTGAGACTAATTGCTGTCAGAGCTGAATTCATTGGAGTTCTGCAAAACACAGATTTGTGTCAGTGTGGCCGTGGAAATGTTATGCTCCATGTGCAAATGCTCACAGATTCAAACCTTATCAAATGCATCACAGAACTGGTGCTCCTCTTGAACCTGTAAACTTTTCAAAGCTATTAACTTTTTCTAATTTACATATCTATACACCAGGGTCACGGTCCCTACTTCTTGCCTCTCTGCATCAGGGTATGTTCAAAAGGGTAGAATATAGAAAGGGTCCATAAGATTTGAACAGCAAAATTGCTTTCTTTGAAAGCTCTGGGATTTTTTTCTACATCTTTGTAAAAGAAGTGTATGGGTATACCAGTCCCTTTTTTTTTTAAATCAATAGTTGAAAGTGATTTGCTCTGATTAGGCTCTCAAGATTGCTCTAAGTTACAAGACTGTTGGGTTTAAAACAGCAGGTGAATTTTCTGTGCTACTTAATCTCAGCAGAGTTCACATTTTGCTTTCTAATCCTGAAAGACCCTTTCTCCCTCTCAGATCTCTGCTATCATTCATGCTGCTGTGATGGTGATCTAAGCATTGCGTGAGCATCCAGCAGTTCCCACCTTTGCAAGACTTTACAGGACTGCAGGTGGTATTTCTTAAAAGTTAAATCAAGCCTTCATTCTTCTGAGGTGAAAACACTGAAATTCCCCATAATTAACAGTGGATGGGATTTTCCCCATCCACTCAATCTTAAGAGCTGAGAGGATCAGGGAGGACTGTCCTGGTGCAGGGCTGTCCATCAAAGCAGGTCAGTGTGATGGGCAGAGGGGAGAGCAGAAGTCCCCAGAGCAAACCACCTGGAGCAGGGCAGCTGGGAAGCACAAGGGAGTCTCCCCTGGGGTTTGCAGATTCGTGGGGGATATTCTCTCAGTCCTGGAAAAGTTTCAAGGCACTCAACAGTTTTTTACCCTGCCCTTCACCAGTCTCAAATGAAGCCTGTGGGCTCTGTGTGGTCCTTAATTCAAAGGGAAAGCAGTGCCAAGCCTTGCAGTCTGTGCAGTCCTCTAAGATGTGACAAGTGACAAGGTGCCATTGCTGTCCTGAGGGATGACAGGGCTGTCCTTTGCATCCAGACTGCTCCAGGGGGTTTAATTTCTTCTGATAAATGAAAGGCATTAAGAAATGTCTCCTGCCCTTTGAAGATACACCAAGAAATTTCACTTAGCTTAAACACAATATAATGGGGTTGTTAATCCCGGACTTTACCCTAAAAATATGGGTTTTAAATGGTTTGAAAGTGCACTGCAGAAAAGTCATCAAAATGGCTTGGTAATAAACAGACATTTCTCATCATACACCAGAAGAGAGAAGCTTCATTTCTCAGTGGTTAAATAGTAGCATTAGACATCCTGGTCTCTGTGATTTTGTTTGCAGGGTAAATGAATGTCCAAACATATTCTTACTGAGGAAGAGCTATCTCACCATTACTGAAAAATAAATGCAAATGTTAGAGTCATAATCTGCTTTAACCAAATAATGCACAACAATTAAGTGTTAAATTATTGATGTTATAAAAGGCAAAACAGCCGCTAGGCACGAGAGTTTCCATGACTTCAACACTGAATTATGAAAACTTTCTCCCCATTTTTGTCAAGAGTATTATTAAAATGTAATTCTTTATTTTTTTTCTTTGAACTTTGAAGTCTATTTAAGCAAGGCCATTGGGGAAAAGTTAATTAAATTGGGAAAGCTAGCTGGCATATTTACCATTTCAGGGGCCATGCTGTATTTTTGCAGTGAGAGGTGAATTGGATTTGCATTCAGAAGAGTAACCTGTCCAAAGTCAGCCCTGAACAGCAACAAACCACAGAGGCAAAATCTGGTTATTGAAAAACAGCTACTGGCTGTAAACTAGTGATCTTTACAGCTTTATTTCATATTTAAGACTACTGAGTCTCTTTGTGTATTGATAAATAGGTATTAGAAGGCAACTTGGGGTTGTTTCTGTGAGACAGCATTCCCTGTACAGGGAAAAAGAGAAAGTTTGGGGTACAGTAGCTTTTTAGTTTAGCATAGAGAAACAAGGCTGAAGAACTGGAAGCAGACAGCACACAGATTCAAACCAAATTAGGTGCTTTAATTACACAAGCGAGTGCTGAGGAAAGGTCTGGACTGTCCATCTCTGTGTCCTCAGGTCTGTAACACAGAGGCCAGACTGGGTGACCAGATGTCCCTGAGGGACTGTGACCAGGACCTGTGCGGGATGGGAGGGATGTGGAGCATCCAGTGAGGAGCTGTGATTTAAGATTCGTGGCACAAACTACAGTTTGTAGCAGCTTGAGAAGGTGGGATCTGGGGCAAAGCTGGTGGCAGGGTCTCACCAGCTGCTTTGTCACAAAGCTGCAAATGTGATGTTGCACATCCCATAAGCACGACCCTGCCTTTGGCAGGATCAGATTGTTGGTACTCACTTCTGGATTTCAGGCAGCAGAAAATCTCAGTATCTGGTGATATTGGCCACAGCCATAAATCCCTCACAAGAAATAAGCAACATATTGGGAACATTTGACAAGTTTAGTAACTGTACCACAGCCTAGATGGGGGGTTTGTATGTTGGAGACTTGTTTATTTTTTTCTTTATTTTTTTTTCCATGAGTCTGCTAAATTATTTAGGGGCTGAATTTTAAAATTAGACGACGTGGCATTAAGAAAGTGATTAATATTTTATGAGGGGTTCTGGGATTTTGTGGTATCAAAATACACATTGCAGCCTTGGAGACTCCAGCAGGGAGCCACAGAAGCATTCACTCCCCTCTGTCTGACCCTCAGTGCCCATCTCAGCTGCAGCACGGAGCACAGGGGTCACTCCATCCCCCGGGGCTGGAGGGAACCCAACTGCACCACCTCACACTGGGTTTCAGTTGTTTTCCTTTTTGGTGATAAATAGGAACACAGTATTTTGTATCAGTGGAGCTCCTCCATATTCTGTGAGTGATTTTTAGGTGGGAAATGTAGAGGGTTTTTTTACAGTATCAACAGGAGAGGTGAGGAGAGTTGCAAAAGCCATTTGAGACTGCTCCCAGCAGCAGCATGGGATCAGCAAAGCTGGTGGGAAGTCCAGGGATGCTGGAGAAGCAGAAGCCTGTGAAGAGACCACAGAAGTGACAAGCACAGGCTGGCAGGGATAGAATCTTAGGAGGTTTCTCTGCAAGGAGGAGCAGCAAGAATGAGATTCATGAGCTTTCCTCGAGGACACCATCAAGTATCCTAGAGGGGTGTGTTTGAGCAGGCTGCTGCACTCTGAGGTCTGTCTGTTCTTCAGTAGATCCCTTAGCAACCTTTCAAGTCAGCCAAGATCTCCAGTAAGTATTGATGGCTACAGCCAGGCTTTCTCCAGAGTCATTTACCTGTGACTAAATGTATGGGAAATAAGTTCCAGTGACACTTCCTCTTATGAATTAGCAGGCCTTGCTGACACAAATCAGGAACTCAATACAATATTCAGCCAGCACATTAAATCTCCTAACATGCAGCATGCTGAGACACTCTTCATTATTAGCAGGAGTACGAGGAGCTGCAGAAATGCCAGCTGTCCCCTGTGATGGCAGCGATGGTGACACAGGCAGGAATAATTAGCGCTCTGCCACATGGCTGCCGTGGATGGTGCTGCTCTTCAAAGCTGCTCTCCCTCTAGGTGCTACCCAGAAATCCTTGATAATTAACCAGCTCCTGGTGACACTGCAGCATAGAAAAACTTTCAATTAACTGTGATGTGCAGCACACAGGCTCAGTGTGGTCGGGGTGGTTGTGCTGGGGGTGCAGCCTGAGCTGGGGGAGCAGCACAGCCCCGCTGGGTTCAGGAGACCCACAGTGACAATCTGCCCTGGTCTGCAACGTCAGAGCAAGTCCTTGTCCTTAAACCTGAGAAGCAACAGCCCTTTGGGTTTTCCCACAGTCTTTGACTACAGTAGTGGGGAAGAAAATATTTTTTGGCGAAGCCTAATTTTGAAAGAGGTTAAATTTTCACCCCAGAATAGAAGTCAAAACTTTATCTCATGAAGCTTACAAAAATCTGACAGTATTTATTTAATTCCTTCTTTCATTTTTATACACATCTACCTTTCCTGCTTTGTTTTCCAAAGCAGGAGACACTCAGCTTTGTGCAAGGCTGATACTGGTGGGATGTTCCAGCAAGAAGTTCTGGCAGTTCCCTGGTGTATTCACCACCACTCTCTAACATTAACCAGGCATTGAGGGCTGACTGCACATCTGGCTTTTTGGGATATTTTTTCAGGAATAGATCTTCAAGAATTTTAAGACCGATCCTTAAGAGAATGCCCATTTACCTTAAGAAAAAATGAAATTAAAAAAAAAAAAGAAAAACTTGAAAGAAGAAATGAAAGTTTTGTTCTGCAGATCTGATTCTGGAGAAGGGGAAAAATATCTTGCTGAGAGATGACTTCACAAACCCACAAACTTAAAGGCTTTGGGAGAGACAGCCCCTCAAGCTCCCCCAAGCATGTGTTTATGAGAGCCAAGGCTGTTTATGATTACTTAGCACCACAAATCAAAGCATCCTTTCACAGCATCACAAAACAATTCTCTGGACCGTATCAGAAGAAGGAGTTAATTTTCTCTGACCAGATTATGCTGCAATTATAATGTGCACAAGAGAATAATTTGTTCCTCCATTGCAATGCTGGAGATGTTTTCTCCTTTTCACAGCATCAATTTCTTCTGCTACTGGCAAATACTGCAACAAAGAGAGGGAAGTGGTTTCAAATGTGTCCATCCTACTGACATGGATTGTAATGAGCATGGAAAGTGGGCCAACATTAACTCTCATAGTGTCAGTAGCATAAGCCCAAGTGCCAAGCCATTTCAATTAATTATGTTCTAATAGTCTCTGGGCTGATGCAGTGTTCAGCATGCTCTATGTGTACAAGTTACCCTCATCAGTTCTATTTTTTCCTTCTTGAACAAAAATTAGCAGTAATCCTTCATTTCTGTGGAAGCCTTGTGTTGCAGTCCAAAAGTCAATGCAGCATTCAGGCTTCATATGCACGTTACCATTCCCTCAGGCCCTTGTTGAGGTGGGGTTTTTAGGAAAGTTAAACACCATCAGTATCCTGCTCTGGCACAGGAGCAGGTGGGGTTTTTAGGAAAGTTAAACACCATCAGTATCCTGTGTCCTGCTCTGGCACAGGAGCAGGTGGGGTTTTTAGGAAAGTTAAACACCATCAGTATCCTGTGTCCTGCTCTGGCACAGCAAAGTCACTCCAGAGCTGCTGTGGGGAAGGTTTACAGCTACTCTGTCCCACCAGGCAGCCAAAACAACAGAAGCACAACAGCAAATAGGATCCTAATAGCCAGAAAATCATAAGGAAGGCTTTTATTTAGGCAGATATGTTTTCTAGTTTTGGAGTTTTTTTAATCACCTCTTTCCAAAGAATGGCTCTTGGACTCTCAGGCGTAGGCTGATGGAATGTCCCTCCTTGCAGTTAATGGAGGAATGTTTTCTATGGACCTTTTTCACTATGAAACCAAATATTTTAGAAGAACCTAGACTGCTCTGGAGAACTCTCAGTATGATTAAATGCAGAATTGGAGGCAAAGCAAAATCTGCATGTGATTCTGTGGCAAAGCCCCTGGAATTGTTGGTGGTTCCTCTGGTGGAAAGCTGCCCTGGAGGAAGGAGCTCACAATTCAAGGCTGATTTGGAAGGATTTGGGTATCTGCTCTCTGGCTTCTGTTTTAATTGTTGTTTAGCTGTAAACATTCCCTCCACCCAGAGTGGATGGCAAATATTAAAATCAGAGTAATTAAATGATTGCAAGTACTAATGAAGATCCTAAATAAGCAAAGACATCCAAAGCAGTCAGCTTCAGGACCACATCAGGTCTTTGTATCTATGAGACTGCAGCCTAAAAACGAGATACACTTTTCTTCCAGCTCACCAAATTACAGATAATAATCAGATATTTAAATGTCTCTTCTGTCCAGGCAGGAGAACACTGAAATATTCAGTATGTAGTAATATAGTAAGTGTACAGTAGTCATGGTTATTTTTACTATTCTCTCTCCAATTAGTATTTATTTTGAAAAGACAGATGGTAGCATTCTGTGCTGTTAGGAAATGTGTGCTATTAACCAAGTGCAAGATCACAATCTCATCTTTCTCATGCAAGGTCATGCACATACAGGCCAAGAACAAAGTCAAGCTTTTTTCTTCTGGTGGGCCTATCTTTGTGAGGAAAACAAAAAGGACTCTGGTCCAAAACCTGCACTCCTGATCCACATATTCATTCTATATAAAATAAAATCTCTTTGAGTTTTACTCCCACACCTACCTCAAAGACCTCACTTTGTGCTCGGGGCACACAACCCCCCAGAATTTTTATTTTCTCATGAGCACAAGGACCTTCCCACAGAGGCAGGGACAATGTGACCTCGAGACTGTGAGAAGCCATCACTGCCCCACTCCTCGATGGAGAGCTGTGATTTTGGCCAAGGCTGCTCTCTGCTGCTTGAAATGAAGATGAGTGGAGCAGGAGGACGACTGTGGAAGGTTCTAGTAGTAAATATCCAGAGACTACCATCCCTGTCAGAAGGGACGGATGTTTCAACAGCCAGTCAGCCAATTTCACGCTGAAATTAAAGTTGTCAGTCATCAGGTGGCCTGCTTGGTAGATAAGTGACATTACAGTTTCACATACCCAACCTTTTCCCATTGGCCAGAGTTTGATGCAGAATCCTTGCTGGCATGCCATTGACACATAAAATGTAGCAATTATTGTGAGCATTTTTATTCTCAAGGTTTTTTGGCACATTGAGTTCAGATTCCCATTTGCTATGTTTGATACATGTAAACAATCCAATTTTTCATCAGTTCTGCTCAAGAGCTCATCAGTGACTGCATAGGGGTGTAATCAAGTAAGCATCGTTTACTAAATCCAAACCTTAGTTCTTTGTTTCCATCAGTTCTCACTTCTTTTTATGTTTCCTAGAACAGCTCCATATTTTTAAATAGCCTTAGTCAGGATTCTCTTTTGTTTGTTTGTTTTAATCTTACTGATATCATTTCAGTGGTTCTTTTTTTTATTGGTTGAAGTGTAATTCTACTTTCCCCACATAATTTCCTTGCAAAGCCAGATGGACAGAAATGGTTCCATGCCATGCTGAAACCCTCCATCTTATTTACACAAGATGAAACTTGTTGCAAAACAATTCTGGAGAATGTGTTCAGTATATAAGATCTACTGAATTTGTCAATCAAGTCATTCTTATTTCATCTTTCATCATTCTGCTGTTCTCTACACACATGTAGTGGAAAAGGGGAAAAAAACAAAGCTGTAGAGACGATGATGACAGAAATCTTGTGAGATGGATGAATTTGCCTACAATTGTTTTGCCCCCAAGGTGACAAATAGATTTTTTTTTTTTGTGACCCTTTTTTCCTCTTCTCCCTGAAGCACACAGAGCTGCCTTGGGCTAAGCAGAAAAGCTGCTGGTGCCAGTGCTGAGGAGCAGAGTACAACCCCCGCTGCTCTGTCAGGTCTCCCAGCTGACTTGTGTGCTCAGGATTCCGTGTGTCTAAATACTCCTGACATGTATCTCTGGCAATACATGCGTGGAAAAAATAAATTTATTTCATTAGGAGAGCACACTAGAGGTTTTGGGAAGATGTACTTGTAGCAAGTTATCTGCAGTACATATTGGATGTCTTTATTCAAGTACAGCTCTTCAAAGCAGCCTTTCAAAGGGGCAGAAATTCCCATTGTGGTGCTCAAAGCCAGAGACTTCAAGGCAGAGGGAGTGAAAACTCCCCCAGTGCAGGCAGACATCTCAGCAGACATGAGCATTTCTCCCTCCTTCCTGCTTGCCTGTTGCTGCCCTGCTATGCTAATCACACTTCTGAAGGCTGACTGTACTTCTCGTCTAGTTCAGTGGCAAAAAGCCTTTAGTACATACACAGAGGCTGATTTCTTTTTCACCCATTTGCTTCCTATGTCTTTCAGAGGTTTTTATCTCAGCCTCCTCTGTTCTTTGTGTCATCACCACTCTCAAAGACCAAGAGAAGGACAACTTGGGCTGTGCAGCACTAAAAAAGCATCAGTTTTTCTGCTCAGGCTTTCACACCAGCCCAGGGGTGAGGTTGGGCACCAGAGCCAGAGCCTGGACAGGAGAAGATGTGCTAGGAAACTTCCAAGACTTTTTCTCTCTGCTACAGATATTTTTACCCAAGCCTCAATCAGCTCTGTTCCTTAATTGAAATCATCCTGTCTTCAGCATGCTTAATCCTATCCTTTGTGGGAGTCCCTTCCCCTCCCTGTGCTTTCTGCCTGCATGCTTGCAGCTGAGTGTCACTGTTATGGGAAGTGGCACATGCTGCCTTCCAGTTTTTAATACCTCATTCAATTGGAATATTAAATCTTTTCCCCATAGGCCTTCCTATTTCTCCCATTTCCTGCATAAACACTGTGTGAAATTCTGGGATCTCCCTCATCCGGACCCAAGTGCTTTGTGATTAAGAGTTCTCTTACAACTTAAAAATTACCTGTTCTGTTGCAGTGGGAAAGACTTCTGCAGTTTTGCTTTTTTTCCTGTTTGTCTGAGACAGGGTATCCCCATTTTCACTAATCTTGATTTGAAAGTGCTGGAAATTCTGCTTTCAAAAGCAAAGATGGAGTCCAAAAAAGAGCACCAGTTCCTCCTGTCTTGAAGGATCAGACCCTTCAGCTTCCCTTGATGATAGTTACTTTATTTGTTTTACCATAATTCCCTGTTCATTTTTGCTGTTCACGTTTTTCATTGCTGGGCTATGATGCAGGACTGCTGTTTCAAGGTTCACTTACAGTAGCAGTCAGGAAATCATGTTCTCTCCACAACACTCAGAGTTTCCAGCTCCCAAAGGTCATCTCTAGGAAAGTCTGTGTGAGGAAGTGCAAGAAAAGGTCTGGAAATGATTATCTAAATCCCTGTAACTGGTTCCTGGAGGCCACACAAGAATAGCCATCCCTGCTGGGTTTAAGATGGAGAAGGGAAGAGATCTCCTAGCTCATGACTTTCCATATTAAGCAAGAAGAGTATTGTGTCAATTAGCAGAAGTACAAACTGAATTTGTACTTTTCAAATTACTCATTTTCACCAGTCCTAAGGCCCTGATTCAGCAAAGCAACTTCTCAGCAAACAGCACAGCTCAAACCCATGCCTTCCTTCACTTGCTAGCACAATTAAAGAAAATACCCTGCTCCCTTTGACTGCTTCTTAAAATAACTTCAAAGGGATTTTTTGGTGGAGAATTTCTTGTGGGGAAACACTACAACCAAACAGCAATGTGTTTTAAGAGTCTCATCTCAGAGGAGTGGCTGTGTTTGCTGCATTATGATCTTGGTAGAGCCTTTATTGCAAAGTTCTAGAGGCCAGGTTGAAATCCCTGATTTGTGTCTTAAATCTTTGCTTATAACCCAGTGACAAAGTATTTTTTCAGCAGTATGCCAATGCAGTGATTTGTTACTTGATTGTACAGATAGTTAATATAAATAGTTAATACAATTTGAACATTATATTAGGGGAAAAATCATATAGTTTATAGAGTAATGTGGTGGAAAATCCTCTCGTAGTAAGAAACTAACATGGCATTTATAGTGCTGGATGAGCTAGTCATGTAAAAATAGTAATGTAAACATAGAAATCTGCCATTTTTTATGCTGTTTCCTTCCCAGAGATTATTGATGCACCTGTTATCTTAGTCTGCAGTTATTTGTTTAGTAAACATGTATTAGTAACTTGTTGAAAAGGTTCCTTTACCTTTATGGACTCTTTGGCTTGGATCCAGCACAGTGTAAAAATAGAGCTTTATCTATTCATGCTGTCTTATATCAATAGGCTAAAGAATAATTGTTTTTCATCTTCATTTTTCATTTTTCATAATTCCCACTCATCTTTAACTATGGAAAAATGGTAATTAGTCAGAAGAGGTAGTGAACAGCACAGTAGAAAATCCTTATGAGTAAATTGTGGAAAAAACGTGACCTTAACAAAGCAAAAAGAAAAAGAAAACGTTGGAATCCTTAAACACCCTTTAAACAGTTTGTTTTTACAGCTGCAAAAAGGGTGGAAGAATAGATTGATTGAGGCAATTTGGACAATGGTTAAACAACACAAAAGAGTGTTCACACATTAACACAGTGTGGGTTTCCCCTCTGAGGTTCAGGTAGGAGAGGGTGCATCCCACACAGACGTGGCAAATAACCCAGGGCAGTGGTGGCTGAGGTGTCTCCATGGGGAGGTCACAACCCAAGAGCTAAGGGAGCACAACTGTGGCACTTGTGGTCTTATCAGGTGCCCATAAAAACCTGACCTCTTGCTGCTGCATGTTTGCACTTTTCCGTGGCCAAGCGCGTGAGAAGGAGAGAGGCTGTTTATTCAATAGAGTTAGAGTCTGTGATTGTTGTTACTGCTTTATTCAGCCAAAATTACAGAGAATTGTTTCCCAGGACTGTGTTAGAGCTGTGTTTGATCACACTGATTGCTGGTGCTTTAACAACCACTGGTATTAACAATTACTCATAGTTGCTGGCACTGCTTGAGAAACTTCTCTTGCCTCACACAATTTGTTGACAAGGAAGGCTGTTCTCTCTTAGATCTCTTGACCTGAAAAGCTCTCCTCTCTTTTTAAGTTCTTTAAGTAAAATTTCACATGCATGTAAGCAAATGTAAGCAAAAACGGACAGTGATTTATTTGGTTTTTTTAAACAAAGTTGAAATGCAAGTGAAGCACATTTTGTGTACAAAATTAAATGTCTCAATAGAGATGGAGCAAGATTTCTTTCATTGTTTTTCAGATAAAGTGAGCTGACATTATAAAATTGCTTCTTCACTTGGACAGAAAAACTGTATCCTGCCCAAGCCTGGCTATTATCTCAATATGATGACAAGGTTTCCTTGTCATTCCATTCTTTGAGAAACAAGTGTCAGCTCACTTTGACTCACCACTGAGTCACAACACAAGTTCACTTCAGAAGCAACCTGCCCAGAGCTCCAGACACAGAGGCTGAGAGTGAAGCACAGTGACCCACCATGCTCAGTCAAGCTGTGATTTTACAGCAGCAATGACATCCCCATGTTAGCTGGCAACAGATAATTCCTGAGTATCTGAGCTATGGCTCTAAGATGTAATTTAAGGATTTTTTTTTCATAAGCAAAAACTATTAAACAAGGATGTTGCGTTCTGTGGTTTTAAACAGTTTGTTAAAAAAAAACCCAGCACCTCAGAAACATTTGAATTGGCATTTCTCCCTGATTCTGATTAAGAGCTCAAATAACTCTCTTGAACAGGATTTTCCCAGGTCAAATCTCAAGTGAATTCCCCCATTTATACCTCCTCTGTCTCCCTGACCCTTTGTCATCACCACCTCCACATCAAACCGCCCCACAGGCAGGACAGCCACGCTCCTGCTATTGATGTGCTCCCTGTCTTGTGTGCAGTGATACAAAGGGAACACAACCCCACTGACCCGTGACTGTGTTTTCCAGATCTCCCTCTCTCACCACGCACTGCCTGGTTTCACTTCTGAGAAATTGGATCAGATAAAAGTTCAATTGTTTTGCACTGAATTGCAGTGAGGCAGCGCTGTCAGTTTAATTAACTCCTAACTCAAAGCCTCTGATGAAGGTGGTTGGGAGCAGACAGTGGAAATAAAACAAATGATGGCAGAGTTGTTCCTATCAGGGCTGAGGTGTTCTTCACCAGGAAACAGTGTGCAGAGAACATCTCTGCAGCTCACTGAGCCTGGAACCAGTTCTTTGATCCAGAGCACAGAGAGCAGGGATATAAACCGGAAATGGTCACACATGTTGGGTTGGACCTGGTACAAATTACTTTAGAGGGAAACTTTGTCCCATACAAAAGATTCCTTTAGGCTGGAACACAAAGCTAATTTTTCAAAGTTTTTAGTGAATTTTGAGAGCAGAGACCGTGTTCTGGCTTGTTCAACCATGTCAGATGTAATCTGTAAGGATTTTAAAGGAAAGATTCCTAGAGGCATTTCCTGGATAACAACAAATCTCTCAAGTGGGCTCGAATCTGCAGAAGAGGAATCCACTAAACCCACTTAATTGATGGTTGCTTACTTACTGACCAAAGCCCATGGGCTGTTTCAGCTCCTGCTTTAGCCTGGGAAGGTGGGGCTGAAGGTGTGAATTTAATTTCTCTGACAATCTTGTCTCTGTCTCAGGATTTTCGTGGCTGATGCAAATCTGAACTATGGGCAGCATGATGGTATGGGTGACTGAGCACTGGCATGAGTTGCCTGAGGAGATTTTGGACTCTTCATCCTTGGAAATATTCAAAAGCCATCAGGCCAATCCTGGCCACTCACTCCAGGTGAATGCTTGGACCAGATGACCTCCACAGGCCCCTTCCTCCCTCAACCATTCTAAAGACTGGAGCAGCATCCTCTGCAGAACAGGCTCAAAAATCCCTGTTCACTCCTGTAGCTGCTCTGTTCAGTCCCCATTTCCTGAAGTGGATCTGGTTTTAGGTGGAAAGTCTAGGAAATAAGTGACTATCATGCTGGCAGGTGGATGATCTGGGGAAGTATAAATAAATGTTGCTCCAAAGGAACAGAGAAGTCTTATTCTGCTTTTACCTCTCCTCTTTTGCCCTGCAGAGAATCAGTGAGGTGTATCCAGCCAATGGGTCACCTCTGGGGATGTTGGAAGAGGGTGCACACTTAAGAATTTGTATTTGATTAATTTTGCATCTTTTCTTCCCTTTGGCCACCTAAAATTCTCCTGAGCAGAAGACAGATTCCCTGGAAGTGAATCATCATAGCAAACTCTTCTGTGAACAGCTTTTGCCTGTAGTGTATGGTACAGATAATTTACAGCATTTGCTATTCAAGACTGTAACAGTTTTTATTGGGCCTTTCAGTCTTGGGCAATGCTATGATGCCCTTCCTGGAAGGACAATAAATAAATCAGATGTTTACCATGATGAATCAAACATTATGACTTTTAAAAACTTTGTTTTCTGAAAGTATGTGCTCTCTTTGCCTGAAACATATTGTTCATGCCAACACATTTCCTAAGAAGCCTGCAAAAAAACCCAAAGACAAAACAGATACAAAGGAGGAAACATATGTTTTAAAATGGGAGATGTGTTCTTCTGAAAACATTTGTATGTCTAAGTCTCCAAATATGAGCAATTTTTTCATTTTATTGAGACAGACTTGCAGCCCAACTAGACTTGACATGAACAGTAAGAAAGACCCTCTGAAATCTGGCACTACAGGAGAAACAACCTGTTTGTATCCAAAACATCCAGAGGGGAATTATGCAAAGAGATTAGTCATCACTGGAGCAAAGTCTTAATTTCAAGAGCTGATTTATGCTGGGCCACAGCACCGACTTCTCTTCCTGTGCATGTTCCCTTGTGCAATAGGAAAAGGCTTTTGCCCCCCTGCAACTTATGTTGGCTGAGGCTTGACTCTGATCCAAACCATAACAAATATTTGTGCATTTGTGAATTGCAACAGCACAGATCTGACCTCAGGTTGGTCATGAAATACCAGCCCAGGCTGGTAACCAGCAAGACATCGAGCCCTGGCTCCAGAGCTGAGCTGACCCACCAGCTGTGACTTCAGCTGCCCACACTCATAGCAATAGCTGCTTTGCTGGCTAGGAGTAAAATAAACACAGCCCGAATTCCTGCATAAACTGAGATGATTCAGGATTGCTCTGTCACAAACCTACTGTGAACTTTCAAATATTGACTGACAGCACCCATTTCTGGAACACAATAAAAGCTGTAATTATAAAACAGCTTGTGGTTGTAGAGAAAAGGCTAAAATCGTGATGCAGGGGTATATGGACGGCTGAGAAATTGAGAAATAATAAGAAAAAATCAAATTAAAGGAACCACAGGCTATGTTAGTTTTAAAATATTCATGACTTTGAAAGAAATTTGGAAATGGCCAGATTCTTAAAGCAGAGATTACAGAACCTGCTAGTTTGCCTTTCTGGCAGTTGGTGTTCACAACAAGCTCATAAAGTTTTCCATAATTCTCGAAAAATAAGCAAAGCATAATTTAGTATGTTCTGTAACTTCTATTGATTATTTCTGGGCTGGAAAACAAGCCATAGAGGAGTTAATGCAATTGCTACAGAGGCAACTCCACTGTCTGTGCTTTCTGCTGCTGGAACCATTCCCTTGTCCCTTGATGGGACAGAGCTGACTCATGCTTATCTGGAAAAGGAGAGTTTCCCATCTGTATTGCCAACCCACTCAGACTAACTCAGGGAATTCCCTGCTGCATCATGGTGCTGGTGGATGGCAGGTTTGGGGCTTGGTGCTTCCTCTTCCCTTGGCAGCCTTGGATCTGCAGGCATGGATGGCATGGGAGCACCTCTGGGCACTCAGCCACACACAGGGAAGGGCAAACCAAAAAGAGGGGGTGTTCAACATCCTGGGCAGTGCAAGGGCTGGAAATGCTAGTTCATTAAGGAGAGGGAAAAAAAAACTAGCTTTCTGAATCCCCCTCAGAATGTGGGAGGGAGTTTCCTGTGGGCACAGACATGGTGCTCCCTTCTTTGAGAAAGGCTCTGTGGAGAAAAGAGCTTGTCCCTGCATGCTAGGGGGAACAAAACACCAGGGCAAAACAGCTTCAGGAAGAAATGAGAAAGAAAGTAACATCAGAAAAACAAAACTGAGAAAGCAAGCGAAAAGAGGGAGGAATGATGGCAGGGTTAGCAGGAGCCACCAACACAAAGACATCCATCTTATCTGTGAAAGTAGGAGGGGATCTGATAACAGACAAGGTGATTAAAAGCATTGTCTTTGCACTCTGTCACTAACCCTAACCCTAACACTAACCCTAACCCCTAACACTCACCCTAATACTAACCCTAAACGTAACCCTAAACCTATGCCTAACCCTAAACTTAACCCTAACCCCTAACCCTAATCCCTAACTCTTACCCTAATGCTCACCCTAACCCACAGCTGGTGTTTGGGGCTGTCAGCCCCAGCATCCTGCAGTTCCCATTCATCCCAGCCCAGGTGAGCTGCAGGGAGCCTTGGGGCACAGAGCACGGCCACTGCCACTGCTGTCACTCCTGTTTCTGCTCCAGGAGCCACAGGGGATCCAGGCAATGCAAGGGGAGGACATGGGAACCTCATCCCAGCTGAGATGCACCCTCCTCTAAGGCACTGATGGAAGAGGGTATGGCTGGCTTGCTCTGCACTGGTACCATTTGGATTTGCAGAATTCACTGGTTTGAGCTTGTGTGTTTTATTGAGCAGCAAAAAAAAAAAAAAAGTCCTTGAATTTTCTGCTGTGCTGGTTCAAACACTTCTGATGAGAGGCGCAGGGCTGGCAGATGCCTGCAGAGTGAGGGAGAGCCTTCCTGCACGTGCTCCAGATGGGGCTGGGCTGCCACGTGCCTTTCTTGCCTGCATTGCTGCAACTGGCCATTTTGCCTGATTTTGGAAAACAGCAGGAGATTCCTTTCCCCGACTAAATGAATAATTAAATCTATTTCAGTATTTACAAGAGACTGCTAAATGCTATCACTTCAAGAAAGCCAGGACAGCCACCTCACGTGGGGCAATGCCACCAGTGGGATGTTGCCCCACTGTGGGTGGGAGTGAAGAGCCTGACTCAGAACTGTACCAGGGACTTTCTCAGTCTCCTTCAGGGCTGTTAATCAGCCTCTTAAATGTTGTTCTGACTCCTCAAAGTTCAGGCCCAACCTAAGGTCCTCCATTTGCAAAAGCATCTTGTTTCTGCACCTGCACTTTAGGCAGTCACTGTGGGCAGCTGGGCAGGGCAGGTCAGCACCTGGTACCTTCTAGAAATCATTTTCCACCTGACACCTTCTTGCTTCAGGGGTGTGCTGCAAACAGGGCAGTTTCTGGAGAAATTAGTGTGCATCTCTTGGTTTTATGCTGCTTTCTTTTGGCCCTGTGCTTCTGAGGTTTTACATTGCAGCATTGGGCCTTTGGTCCCACCTGTGAGACTGAGCCATGCCTGTGCTTACAGACTTGGTGATGAGTGTGACCTATGAGGCTGCTTTGGAAGAGGCTTTATTGATTTGTCACTTAGGAGGGAAGTGATAAGCCGTCCTTCTTGCTGGTCGAGGTCTCTCTGTGCCTGCAGCCTCAGCACAGCATCTGCTGCAGCCACATTTTCTGCAGAGAGGTGAAAGTCAAAGGTCTTTTTGGAGAAGAGTCTCGAGGTTTGCAGGCCAAATCTCAAAGCTCTTTTCAGCAGGCAGTGAAAACAAAATGTGAGCTCGGTGGGTTTGGGATTGATTTTGTTACTTGTCCGTGACTCTGGGCACAGCAGGACCTCAACCTGTGCAGGGGGACCTGACACATCACCTTGAGATATCCAAGGGATCACAGGGCAGTGGAAATGCAGTCCTTATGATGCATTTATGGTGCCCTGCCAAAGGGGGAAAAGCTTGAGTTAAAGCAAGAGATGTTGTGATTGTATTATTTTTTTCTTGGGCAAAACTATTTGAGGCAAATTTGTGAAACAGTTTCACACAAGAAAGATGGTCAAAACTTGGAAAAGAAAACAAAGTAACTTAGTCCTTTTTTTTTCCAGTCCAAAATACCTCATTTTTAAATGTGTCCGTGATATTTTTATCATTTTTTTTCTGGATCAAACAAACCAAAACTATTTCAGCTTGAGGCTAAGCAAGAAATCTTTGATTAGCCCCAAATGATGGTGTTTTGTTGTTCAGTATTTCATTTTTCTGAGACCAGCAACACAATCATTTGGCATCAATCAAAAAAAAAAAACCAAAACTTTCAATTATTTGCTCATTTGTGGTCTGATAGATCCTCCCTGCTTTCCTACCAGTTTGGTCTGTCATGCTGTGGGACCTCCACATTTTCAGGGTTTGTGCCTCCAAGGCTACAACTGCTCTAGAACTAGAGAAGCCAGCTTTTCCAAATGCCTGAGGCACCCCCTTCCTGTCCTGTCTGATTCCAACAGCCACTTTCTTCTGACCATAGCTCCCTGTGCCCCCTCATCCAGCATGAAGCAATCACACCCCAATCCAATAAGAATATTTCACTTCCCATTGCTGAGGGGGGCAGTAATTAAAAAAAAAATCCCTTCTGAGAAGGAATTCATTCCATTGTTATTTAGAACTGTAGTAAAAAAATTAATGATGAAAACAAATACTAATAGCCAGACAAGGCCAGTGCCAGGGGCTGGCAAAATCACTGCCACTGCCAGGAGCAGCAACAGAGCTGTGACCCAGCTGTTTTGTGTCCTGGTTAGCAGATGTCTCCTTTGCCTGTGGAAAAGCCCTGAAAAGCACACACTGCTGCTTCAGAGAGAAAGAGAAAAGGCTGGGAGGCACCAGTGGCTGCCAGAAGTGAGATCCCTCTCAGCCCTCTCGCCTTAGGGGGGGTCAGAAACTCTCGTGTGAAGCCTTTGAGCTGCTTCCCCTCACGCAGAGTTTTACACCCAGGAGTTTTATCGAGTTTTACACCCAGGAGTTTTATCAACTCCCCTGATAATCCCTAAATCTGAGAGCCATAAAACAGGGCACACCTCAGACTTACAGCTCGGAGCATTTTGCAGATATATTGGAGGTTTTTAATAATTCCCTTTAACGTAGGAAATTGGGTAAATGAAGGGTTCTTTTTCTGACCCAAATGAATCCACCAGGCAAAGCTGACTGCAACATTAGTCTTCATTTATAGAGCCATGAGAGCATCTAGGAGTCGATAGCAGTGTCCACATTCCCATCCTATAGATAAGAAATAGGATAGTCCATCAAAATATTTCTTTATTTGTACAGCAAGCTAGAAGTATTACCTATTTTGGGGTGTTACTGATTTTTGGGTGTTGTTTTCAGGATGGGGGGAAGGGGAAAGAATTCACTTAAAATAAATCATGCAAATCCTGATGCGGTCAGTGCAGAAGTACCTGGTCAACACTCAAAGGTTGTAACCCAAGTGTGTAACCTGGTGCAAGCTTTTCTTTTTTCTTCTTCCCCCCAGAACACAACAAAATCCCAAGAGATCTCAGACATGGGCAGGCCAAACAGCTGATCTCTATTTGCATTTTGGGTGTAGCTCTCAGTGGGTGGGTTTTTCAAAATGTGTCTAAAATTGCAAAGGAACACAAGTGCAGAAAGCTCCTGGGAGCTGTGCTAAACCACTTCCCTCAGCTGGATTGACTTAACAAGATCAAATACATGTGAACAGGATGAGAACTCACAGGTTTAAACTGCTGCTCAGGAAATTCAGGTTAAACATTAGGAAAAACTTTCTAACAGTGAGAACAGTTGCATATTAATAGAAATTGCTGTGGGAGGTTGTGTACCCAGTGCCACTGGAGGCTGCTAAGAACAGGTTAGAAAAACATCTGTCAAGAATGATGTAGGCAGAGTTGGTCCTGGCTTGGGGAAGAATTATGAATTAAATGAAGCCCCAGGTTCCCTTTCAGCCCAATTTTCTCTCCTTCTGCAGTGTTGCATAGAAGTGGTTGACAGATAAATTATAATATAACCTTTTTTTTTTTCTTTTCTAAAGTATATATTTTGAGTTCTCTCTTCAGCGCAGCACAAATACAGGTTCAGCCAGGAAAGGACCATAAGCAAATAAATCTCAGAATTATAAAACAGGGAAGCAAGAGCAGCACCCTTTTTCCCCCCTGCTTTTTTTAAGGGAATGAATTTTCAATGGGAAAAAAAAGAGGAAAAAAATGAGGCCCCGAAGAAGATGCATGACCTTGGGGATGATGATTGTTATATTAAGAAAATAGATCTAGAGTGTATCAAAAGTTCATAACTTTGGGAAGAAAAGAGAGGGAAAGAAGAGAAGGAAAAGCACATATATCATTGGAACAAAACCCTAGAAAAGGAGAAAATCCTAAACAAATTAAATTATACATCTAACGAGCACAAACAGACATCTTCTTTCAAAAGAGATTTAACCCAATTCTTCAAAGAAACAAAACCCAGCAGTAATTAGTAAGTGCTTTTATCTCCTCTGGATTACAGTATCCAATAAAGCTGAATTCCTAGAGGTGATGTTCCTCCTCCCCAAAATATGAATTTTGTGCAAAGATGTTGTGCAAAGCTTTTCCTGCCTCAGCCCAATAGGATGCCACCAAAGTCGGACAGCTTGGGCTGTGCTTATTCTGCATATCAGAAAATCAGCTGTGGCCAGACCCCAAATGCAGAAATGAGAAAAAGAAACTCGGGAAACTGGGACTTTTCCTTTGATGTTCTATGAGTTATGAATCAGGCCTTAAGATCCTGCTGGTCTCCAGTGTTTTGACACAATACTAAAGTTTTGTAACTTCTTCAGCAGAGTGAAGCTGGAGGGTAACGAGAGAAGGAAATGTGGTAAGCAATAAAATTTATATTCTGTTTCTTTGCTTGGGTGCAAGTGCCCCAGCCACATAAAGTGAAACCAGGCCCTTGTTTATAAAGTGCACATTGTGCTGTGGCCCAGACAGGTAATTCCATGTGGCTCCAGAGTGCAGACCTGTATTTCACATCACTTGAAAATTCAAGTCCAGTGCTCTCAAGCAAAGGAGGATGAAGATCCCTGTCACAACCCCAAGGCCTGGGAAAAGCTCTTATTTACTCTTTGAGAAAATTTCATGCCAGGACTAACCCACAAGGGACTTCTGCTTGCCACTGAGCAGTTTTTTAATGACATGAATAAATACACCATAAATCCCTGATGGAAAACTCATCATGTCTCACACAGAGACACACTCAGGCAACAAGTATTTCAATGTGTATTTGACTTTTCTTTCTGCCTTTGAAGTTGCCAGAGCAACTTGCCCTAATCCTGTAAGCGAGATGGGAGGCTGGTGGTCCAGGAGGGATTTGTCCCCAAGTGTGGCCATGGTTTTACTGTGCAGAGATGAGGGCAATGAGGGTGGGAAAACCCAGCTGAGGCAAAGCTTGTGCTCTCTGCCATCCTTTGGAAAAAAAGAACAGAAAAATGAATCATCGCAGAAATATAGGTCAGGGTGGAAAAACACAACTCAGGAAGGTTTTCAGACCACTTCAGAAAAAATGAAGATCAATTCCTGTGCTACTGCCTTTTGACTTTTTAGCCAGGAGATGTGCAACTGGTAACCCAAAATCTGCATGCTGGGCTGAGTGGATGTTAAGCACTCAGATAAAGAGTGGCAGACATTGCCAAATTTTTTCTCCAGCCAGTTCTTTCAGCCCAAACATTCTCATTACTTTTCTATGGATTTAGACATTTCCCAGTGGGTAGCTTCTCTTCCTTTAGTTCCCATGTTTCAGGAGACAAAGTTAATCTGTCTCAGCAGAGGTGCCCAGGCTCTGTGCTGTCAGCAGGGTTCATATCTGTGCCATTAATCATCTGGTAGTTGCTGTTCTTTCATTTCCTTTTGCTAACTCGTGTTCTCAGCTGTCCTCCTGTTCTTTGAGGCACAGATCTCTCTGCCTGAGCTGCCTGGGCAGCAGTGAGGGGCAGCTCCAGGCTCTGCCTGGGAAGGGACCTGCTGCTCCTGGGGGGGTTTAGCTGTGCCTGGCATGTGGGGCAGCTCCAGCCATCACAAACTCCTCACCAGGAAATCAGCTCCTGCTGTTCTGGAGCCTCTGCAGCACAGGACCTCGCCAGCAGTGGGATGACATTTCAGAATTGGAAAGTTGTCCCTTGCCCAGGCTGGCAGAAGTGTCCCCGTTGCTGCTGTGCCGTGTTGCAGCCTCCCGCTGCCTCTCACTGTTCCTGTAAAGCCCAGGAGTATCCTCACCCTTGTAGCTTTTTTTCTTGCATAAATACATCCCATGCAACTTAAGGTTTGGGGTGTTTTTAATCACACATACCAGAGTAAGAAGGCACATTAATTTTGTTCACCATGGTTATGACAGTTTCTCTGTAGTCTTTACATACGTCTTCCTGTTTATACTTCTATTTTTTCCTATTATTGAGATTAATTCTTGAGCTTAAATGAGATGAAGTCATCTTGAACAAGCTTATTATTCTTATTAATATTGAGATAAGTCCCTGTCATTAGTGACTTGGGTAATTATTAATAATATTGCCACTTGCTGTTTGTACACTGTTGTGTGTACGGTTCTTTCCAAATAGATAAAAACTATTGCTGTCATTTTATTGTAATAAAACTCACAAACTCAGCAGCTGTGATCACTGCCCTCTGCTTAAAGATGAAATAGTATTGGTGTGTAACAATATCCTCTTCCCAGCTAAAATGAAGCATCATGCCACTAGCCAAACCAAAGGCTCGTGTAAGGCAAGCTATGAATGCAAGAGTCCTGGGAGCACACACTTGATCACAGAGAGTTTGAGAAGATACAGGAGAGAGAAGGAATGCTTAGTGAAGCACAGGTTTGTCTCCATCAGAACTTCAGAAGTGTCCAGCACAGCTGCCCCCACCACAGCGAGCACAGCCCAAAGCCCTGGGTGTCCATCTCACCTCTGGTCTGCCAGCACTGCTCCTTTCTCTCCTTCTCTGGCTCTTTTCAGGAGCTTTGGCCCCATCCAGCACTATCATAAGTGACAGCAACCTGAGGAGAGGCAGGGTGAGGATGTCCTGGTGACAACTTGAGCACCAAAATGGGAAGCACAACTAAAAACACCCCACAGCTCATGTGAAATAATGTTCTTTGTGTATTGTAGGTGCATCTCTACAGGGAGGCAGCTTCCAGCCAGAGGAGTCCATATACATAAAAATGACATTTTTCACTGTCACAAATTATTTGAGCCATTATTAGGGTTCATTCTGTGCCCTGTTCATTCATTAGGGCATGGAGGCAGCCAGGACAACTATAGCACTTGGTCCTGCAATTACTGTGTCTGGTATGGAGTGATTGTCTCAAGTGCCTAGGATTTTGAAAATTATTTATTTATATTGCTACTTTATTTAAGCATTGTGGTATCACTCTGGTACATTTATTGACCAAAGTAGCACTACTTTTGCAACAGAAAAAAACCTAGATCTCATTTAACTGTCTTGAAAAGTAAAATGGGTAAATCAAAAACGTGTAAATCAAAAAATTACTTGAAAAGTAAAATGGGTAAATCAAAAATGTGTACAGAATAAAGGTCTTGAAGGCAAAGGCAGAATGTTGAGGTTTAGTGGCAGGATGTGTCTGTCTGTTGTAGCTGCTTTAACTATGCTTCAAAGTTAAAAAGTAGAGAGCCTAAAAATAGATTTCTAAAAGCCTTTTCTTATTCCTAGGCCAGCTTCAGAGCGGTGGGAATTTTGCCCAGACTACAGGCAGTGCCGTGCTCCTGAAGGGTACCAGAGCTCCCTTCTGAGTCCAAAAGTGATCTCAGAAGCTCAGACCAAGCTGGGTTAAGCCCTCCCAAGCCCAGCATTTCCCTGAACCAAGCTGATGTCCTGGTGAGTGGTCACTTCCTGGGCAATGAGATGCTGAGCACTGGGAGCAGGTGCTGCCTCTCTTTGTCACCCTTGTTCCATCACCTGCAGAAGGCAGCACTCCTGACACTGCTGCAGCACAGATGATGCTCAGTGGCTGCTGCTGCTGCTGCTCTCCCCTAATTACCAGGAACATTGCTTTAAGGAGTTACAATTTCCTGGGATGATGTGAAAAACGAACCGTTTAGAGCACAAGTGAGTAATAGGCAATTGCAGGCTGAAGCATCTTTAATCACTTTCAATTTTAAGTACATTTTTGAAGAGAGTGGCTCATTATTACCTGGCAGATCATGATGGAGTTCTACATTTCTGGTAGCCTAGATTACAAATGAAAACAAGAATTTTGTCTACAGGGTGTACTGGTTGGCAATTTCTTCCCCCAGAATGACCAGTGGCCAACACGTTCTCAGCCAAGATGATATTTCTGCCTCAGACTTTGGAAGGGAAGTAGGCACACCACCTGTCTGGAGTGGAAGAGGAGGGATGATCCTCACTCCAGCCACAGGCAGATGCCATCACCCTGCACTGCAGCTCCCTGGGAAGGATGTCTGAAGCAGCAGAACATGCACAGTCATGGGTACTGCACTCCCACTGGCCCAAAATATCTGAAACTGTGTTATTATCTCCGTTCTTACTGTGCATCTGCAAATGCCCTAAATTCATTACCAGCATGTTGGTGGAAACTGTTTTCCCCCAGTTAAAATATTTCCAAATACATTTTCCCATTGTATGCTTAAGATATTTCTTGCCAGCAAACAGAATTATCTTCTCCCTGCTCTTGTGGCAGTGGGAGCCTGGAGGGGAAAGGCAGGCACTGGCCTTGGCAGGGCACAGGGATGTGCATCACACCCCCCATATCCCATATGTCCGGGCATTATAAACTGCAGTGGCCTTTTGGGGAGCAAAGAGAGAGAGAGCAGCCCAAGGACTGGACAAATTAGATGTTTTTAAATAGGACTTATACTTCTGAAAAAGGGAAGGACAGTGTTAAAGACTCCCTGCACCAACAAGAACCTGGCCACATATGTGATTGGCATTTGCACTGTTAATGAGACTATCTCTATTATAATGAGCTCATTACTATTTTTATTACTATTGTATTTTGCATGCTTCACAAATCACACAGGGAGCTGCTTTTTACTTCTACTTTCTCTTTCTACCTTGAAAACTCTCAGGGCAGTCCCAGTGGCTGCATAACACAGGAGAAAGAATTAACCCCTGTGGAGAGACTGAGAGGGAGTGGCTGCTCCTAACTGGTCATAGCAGGAGAGGGAGAGGGAGAGAAAGGAGGGGGATTGAGTCGTGGTTGGAAACTAATTCAGTGAGGAGTTCCCATGCTGTGCTGCAACCCAGTGACAAGAGATTTTTATGAATGTATCTCCTCTTCAGGAATGTCTGCACAAAATTAGTCTGCTCCTAGGGGAACACTTGGCATATAGATTATGCTCTTTGTCAACATTTTCTTCCAAATATCGATTTGGATCAGATTGTGTTTCTCTGCTATTTTGCAGTATTTTGCTTTACTAAATTTTGGATATGCTAAAACAAAGACGTTTTGGCTTTGCAGCAATGTTAAAGTTTCCAGTGTTGCTCAACTGGTCTGATTCATGTCCCTTGAGATGTCCCTTTCCTTTTTCAAGTTCCAAACATATGTTCAGTAGGACAGACCCCAGAGACAGGTCTCGCTGGCTTCCAAGGATTCTGCTGGCTTGGATTGCTTTGGCTCCATCTCCTTACCATTAGCAATTCCAGTTGGCTCTGCAGTAGCCACTGCCTCAGCTCTAACTCTCAGTGAATGGCCAACACCCTGGAAATCATCCTCTGCCTAAATTCAGGCTACTTGGCTTCAACAGTGAACCACGAGATGCAACTCAGAAGGAGAGGATTAAAAGGGGCAACTCTGCCCCTTTGGAAGCTTCCAGAAACCTCTGGAAATGAAAATGAATCCTCACTGCAAATCAGCTGCTGGAGAATCACATTGCTGTATCATATGGCTGCCACTAATAGGTGTAAGCACATCAGTTCCTGGTGGAGCAGAGGAAACATCAGGATGCACAGATGTGGAGGGGGTTAACACTCTGGACTTGTGCTAAAGGCTGTAATTCCACTAAGAGAGGACAAACCCATGGATTTGTATCACCTTGGATGTCATTGACTGCAGGACCAGGATGATTTAACCTCACCAGACAGGTGAGAGGTATCTAGGTGGGAATGGCCACCTGCCAGACTGCATTCCTCACCTACTTATCATACCTTTGCCTTGGCCATCAGCAAGGAAGAAGACTGTGCTTAGATTTTTCTGTTTATGATGACTCCAAACCCAATTTTTTTCTTACCTATACAATTCAGACAAACTCCGCAGTCATGTGTGAAGTCCAAGCATCGGTCAAGAAAATTAATTTCCACCAAAGGACAAAAAAAAAAGTAAATGTGTGAGTACATCTGCCTGCTGTTGGAGCTACCAAGCTGCCTTTTGAATTTCAGGTCTGTTATTTTGTTAGTTTGACGTTGTAGCTCTCTGACAAGCTCCTTCTGTCTCACTCATTTCCTCTGTGTCCTCTGGCTGCTGAGACATCATCACTCTTTCAAGCCCAGGGTTAGGGCTGGCCTGCTTTTAATACTCTGTAGACTTTGGTGGCATCTGGCAGTAGTACTGCCAGCTGTTGCAGAGAAGATAAAGAAGAAAGGAAGACATCAACATTAAAAAAAAGAATAAAACCAGTCAACTGGGTGTGTTCAAAGACTCAGTTTCACAAATTTATATTGAAGAATATTTTGGATAAAAAATTCTGTCCTTTCAGATGAAACTTCTCCCACCTTGTTTGAATAGCTCACCAAGAGCAGGGGAGAAAGAAATAATAAATATGTAGAAAGACACAAAACATGCTGCCTCTCCTTCAGGAATTTAGCAATTAATTAAGTGAACCTGGAATCTGTTTTTCTCAGCATCTTAAAAATGTGTCCATGTTGATCTTTTGTGAGCTTTGTACTGCACTGATATTTTATGTTTAATAACATGTGGATTGCAGTAGGAAAATTAACAAGAATTTTGCTTCTGGCAAGATTATCTGCAGAATCTGCCTTTGGCTAGATGTAACGAGTGTCTTTCCTGCAGGTGTCTGTGGGTGCCTCGGGGTTTGAGACAAGCTGAGATCCTGCCACACAAACCTGCAGGAGCCAGCTGAGACTGGTCCCTTCCTCAGAACATTGTACAAAGGGAAAGGAAAGAGAGGGAAGCAAACTGGGGCCCTTTAAATTGGTCCCAAACAACCACATCCCAAGGAAATTCCTCTACAATGAATGAAAATCATCATCTGTCAGTCTCTTCATGCTACAGGTTTGCTGCCATGACACACATGGGGCGAGCTTTTCCTCCTTCAGCTCCTTGGCCTCAGGAATTCTGCAGCAGTCAACAGATGTGGGTCTCAGCTTCACATTTTAGTCCTTCATTACCCTTTCTCTGCCTTCCCAATCCACAAGAGCCAGGAAAGCCTTGTGGAATGTGACTAACATTTAAAACCTAGCTGGGTGTTTCACATGCTTCCTCCTCACTGTGAGCAGGATTTCAGTTCAATTAAGAATAGACCCCCTCCCACTGGCTTGGTTCCACAACCTAATTCAAGTTTTAACCCTGTAATGCTGATGCTGTGGATTTTCTCGCTGATTTGGGGGTTTTGTGGTAATGTATTTCTTCAAAGAGAATAGATTTAATCTATAGATACAAACTAGGATTACTGAAAAAGGTCACACATGCACCCCCTCAACCCTGCTCATCCTCACAGACTCTCATTTAATTTCAACATCAGTAAAGCCTGAATTTTAATATTATTTGTTCTATTTAGGGCAGATGACCTACCCAGTCAGAATAAGAGATTAGAAATTCATCTTTTAGGGTATTATGCAAAAACATAGAAAAAACTTGACCTTGGCTTAAGTACTCTGAGACCACTTGTGTGTAATTTAAAAATCAGGACAAGAATCTGAGGAGAAGAAAATGAAATAATGCTGGGAAAGATCTTTGGGGTTTAATTTTTTTTCCCCCTGCATGAGAGCTTCTGTACACAGAAACCTTGAGACAGGAGCTGGCTCCTTTGTGAATTCAGGTGTTTGTACCAAACAAGATTACTCAGGAGCAATAAGAATGACCCCAGCTGTTGTATGCTGCTAGAAACCTTTCAAATGGATAAGGACATAGTCAGTAATTACAAGGGAAGAAGACCACATGGCTTAAAGTGACCGGGTAGGAATCAATTCCTGCTATGAAAATTTTTGTCCTTGTTTTATGGTATGTGTGGAAAAATGAAAAGCGTGCGTATAAAAATCAGTATTTTCGTAAATAGAAAAAATGGAAGTTCATTCAAAAATGAATAATGGAGCCAGCATGGTATGAAAGCCCACTGTTTTAAAATAATACCTAATTTAATTGCGTCAATCTTCTAGAATAATTAAGAATGTGAGAATAATCAGTTTTCCTTTCATTGCAGACCTTTCTGTGTGCATTCTGAAAACATTTTTTATTTGGTTTGCTCCCACAGCTTCAGCTTTAAAGGTCGTGTTTTATCAAGATATCATTTTGTGATGACTTTTTTATTATTCTCAGTGGCACTAACAGCACGCAGTGGCTGATCTTTCTTCAGAAAGAGTAGAGGAAGTAAGTGCTTTATCCATATAACCTAAAAATAAAGGATATTCCTCTTGCATTTTAATTTAGCACTAATTAGCTGAGAGTTTTTGAATATGTATTTAGAACACAAGAAACAGCTCTGGCCTTCTGTGTTGATTTTGTTACTGAGTTTCAGGAAATCAAACAACTCAACCTCAGAAAAAGAGGAAAGCTGAATGCAATAAATGCTGTAGCAACTGAAACTGTGATTTTTAGAATTGAGTGATGCAGAGAAAGACATTGACACATTTCTGAGGAATCAGAGCTCAGATTGCTCCTCAAGAGCTGCACACCTGAAAAGACAACATGGAATGTAAATATAAAAAATACTGAAACGTTCTGGATTAGGGGAAACAAATCACCCCTTGAGAAGAGGAAGGCAGCACCTCCTTGTGCTCTCATGGCTGCCCACATGCCATGGATGGAACTGGTGCTGCAGCCAGGGCACAATTTACAGTATTTCAAAAGGACATTGGTGTCAGGGCTTCTGTGTAAGTAGTGACAGATCTCGGGTTTCTCAGCAGCACTTTCAGCTGTGAAACTCAACTTTTTCCATCTTAAAATGCACCTGCAGCAGCACTGTCCCTGCCTATAGCCAGTTTTTCTGATCCAATACAAAAGAATTGGCTATGAGAAGGAGCAAGGCTGAAAGGAGAATCAAGAGGCCATTGTTCCAGGGCACTGGGTGTTTGCTGTCCCTTTGCCATCAACGAGGCAAGTTCAGGAGTAAATGCTGTAGAGCACTGGAAAAGTTACCAAAGCACTGGTGTGGAAACTGTGCTGCCATCACGGATCCCCTGTCGGGCCCAGGTTTTGAAGCAGGGATGGCAGGACTGAGTAGAGACCGTGGAATTCTTGAGCCAGCTCGCAGTGCCAGCAAGGGCCCTGTGATTCACAGGGAAAAAAAATGCAGCCTGTCTCTATTCAGTTCCCCATGCATAAACCAGATAAAACTCTCTGGAGTGACCTCCCATGATTTTGTTTTGTTTTATTAAGGAAGATTTCTCCTTGCTTGAGCCTCTATTATGACTGCAGTAAGAAATAGTTTACTCCAGAGCAGTCCATAGACCCAGGTGCTTGTGTTTCTTTGTTCTTAAGATACTTTAAGCATTTTACTTTTCTTCAAAGGGCTGTTTCTTCTTTGAGATGAAGCCATTTGCTTCATGTTTTAGAGTATTTCATATCCTCTGTTTTCTGCCCAGAAAATTTCTTTTTGTAAATGAAACATAGGCCTGGATCAATACCATTCTCCTTGCTGCAGGGTGGAATAATAAGTGAAAGATGTTTTTATAATTGTTATGAGGACACAGGGATTGTTTCATTAATGCAAGGGAAATGTGTTGTTAAGTCATCTGATGATATGAGTTGAGCTTTCTTTACTTGTGGCAAAATGTCAATATTCCTGAAGCATCTTCCAGTCAGCAGTTTCAGAGGGCAGGTTATTTGCAAAATAGCCTCACCACTATAATCCAGTGACACATAAATCTGCTGCTCCCTAACTTCCAGCACTGTCCTTTCCAAATCCAAAGTTAAATGGATTCTATTCCAAGAGCTGAATCGTCACCTAAACTGCAGTGCTTGAAAGATTTGCTGTTACTGAGGAAATTGGTCTCCTACATATTTCTATTGAATAATTTCCCAAGGACCTATCTTCAGTGCATGGTAATACCATATATTGCAGTGTTGTAGCTTCTGGATAGTCTAATAGACATGTAATCTTATTTTAGTAGAAACCCACATGCTCACAGACTTGTACAGAGCAGTAACTGGCTGTACAAATAGTCCCTCTGAAATCAACAGGAATCCTTGTCCAGGTATTGTTTCATATATTAAAGTATATTCACAGCTCATTAGCTCACACCAATGACTTCAGCTGAGTTACTTCTCAGCTTCTATTACAGTAAAGCTCAGGCCCTTTTCTTGTGGGTGAAGTATTTTTTACTTTGTGTAATAGGAAAATGTGAAAATTGCATTTGGACACAGTAACTTTCCAATGCTTTTCAAGCCTCCTTCGGCCATGCTCATGAAATCCTGGTTGTTCAAAGGATCCTATTCACAGTTACTGAATTCTACAGTTATTTTTACTTCCAGTGACCCCCTTGGTACATATGACAATGTTCCTGCTCCTGCGAAGGGAGCTGTTGGCCATTTTTTGTGGATGATTTTGGATAGGAAGTAAAATACAGTAAATCATACCTATTACTTAATAGAACCATGTTAATTTCTTAGACTGTGCTACCCATTCCACTTCCCTGGGCAAACTGGGAACCAGCAGCAGACACCATTTCCCATGCTTGTCTCACCAGCTTCTTTTTGATCTCCCATAATTGCTTTTTTCCTTTCTGAAACTTCCACAAATTTCTGGGTAGAGGGTGCATTTTGCTGCTGAACAAGATCAAAACAGGTATGTCAAAAAGCCACAACTGCAACTTGTCACAGGGTTTTGTTTGTGGTGGCGGGTGAGAAGTGGGGCAGTGAGGTGAGGTTCGCCCTTGGCTCTGACGTTCCCCCACACTCAGCACTGGGAATTTGAGAGGCTTTTCCTCAGCATCGCTGCTGTGCCACTCAGTTGCCATGTCCTTATCTCAAGTACCCTCCCTGCCATCCCTGGACAAGCCACTCCTATCACAAAGGCTTTCCAGCACAGATCCACAAAGGCTCTCAGGCGAGGCCTGTCCCTGCCCCGTGACAAGCGAGGGCACACGTCCCCTATTGCCAGCCAGGGCTCGCACTTGCCTGGGGTGTGATGCCCCAGGATCACCTTGGCCTTTCAGGGAGAGCACTTTCCCAGCCCTTTCACTCTGATAAGCGAGGCCAGGGACCTGTCTAGCAGTCTATTTGTAGGTGCACTGCGTGGACTCAAAGCCGTGTGTATGCTCGGCTCTCACCCAGCTAAAATAGCCTGTGATGAATGCCACAGGGAGAGCAGCAAGGAGAAGCACTGTGAAGAGGCTTTGGAGGACCTGATCAAATAGCTCTGGAGAGCACTTGAAGCAGCCTGTCAGGAAAACGTGGCCGTGCATGCGTTCCAGAGAGTGTTCTGAGGGCTCACTGGCCTGTCTGCTGCTCCTGGGAGCAAACTGCTCTCTCCCACCACCAGGGCTCTGCAGGCAAAGGATGCCAGAGCAGGTCAGGTGCCAAAATCAACCCCCACTGCCTTTGTTCACCTTGCCAGATACAGCTAAATAATGAACTGCATTCATTTAGTACAAGCCTCTCTCACCTCCTGTTGATTTGGTATATTAGATGTACTACAGATAAAGTAGGTGCAAATAGTACTTCATTGTGAGCCAATGGCATGGGGAACTTAAAAAAACACAATGAAAGCAGTTTTAGCTTTGTGTAGATTCAAACCCACCTGAGGAAACTAGGTATAAATCTCCCTTGGCATTGCTATGTGTATTTTACCCTTGTTATTAGGTAAGACCCACGCTTGGTTTAACTGCCCTTCTTTAATTTATTGCGATTTAGATCCTTTATCAAAGTCCCAGATCTACCTTATGGAAAGAACTATTAGACTCTTTCTCATTCAGGAAAAGCAGAACACGGTAGAATTTTTGGATTTTAGCAGTCCCAGTAAGTTGACAAAATATTAACTCTCACCCCCCAGCATGTATAATACCACCTAACATTCACAAATGTAAACAAAGGAGTTTCACCATCTACTGCATAGCGAATGATGCTGTGATATTTTCTGCCACCACATGTGAGACAGAAACACAAAGAAATATTTCAAGGAAGAGATAAAGAAGCAAGAAAGCTTAGGACCCAACCTGACTCAATAGTGGCATTGTGGTCTTGTTTAAAGCCTAAAAAGAGAGCCTTCTTGGCTGAGTGCTGGCTTGTGGAGCTTGGTGTTGGATGTAAAAGTATTTTATTATATTACTTGATTTTGAAGCTAAGAATTAGGATTTTATGGTATTTTCAGATAAACAGAAATACATCAAAGATACCTTACTATCATTATTCTTTTTCTTCTATGGGAAACAACAAAGTTTTGTCTATCCCTTAGGGACAAAAAGAAGCTGTGTAATTGAATACCTCACCACATCAGTTTCCTGGTTTGTTTGATGGGATGACTATGATTTACAGTATTTCTTTATGAGAGTCAATTAAATATAGAATTTATAATATTCATGCAGTTTCTGTGCCAAATATACATAGTGCTGATACAGCAGGGATCTCAAAATATCAACCACCTGCTTGGAAGGAACGGAATTATGAATACATCTACTTAAACAATAATTCATCATACTCAGAAGCCTAAAGTTAAGCTGTTCTAGAGCCAACACAGCTGCTTTATCAACTTATTGGGGGATACTGCTGACTTACAGTGCTGGGAATCATTCTTACATCTCACAGCCAAGATTAAATTCAAGAATTTAGAACCCTAGGAAGCAACACTGACTGTGGCATGAAGGATCCCGATTTCCAGAGGGGAATCCAGAGCTGTGAGTGCCATGTCCACACTTCTCACACAGTGGGCCAGGAGGGGCACTATTCAGAGATAATATATTCACAGTGTCTCTGAGAAAACAGGAAAATCTCTGCACACCTCACTGAGGATTGTAGGGAAATATCCCCTCTCCTCAAGGATCCTCACCCTTAACCCCCAGCCCCTCCAAAAATGGTTATGGGGTGGAGTTTTTCCCTGAATGAGGTCAGCTGAGGTACCAACTCAACAGAGCCAAAAAGGCACCTTTTTCCCTAGGGAAAGCTGCTCTACCCACAGTAATGAAATTAATTTTAATCCTCATGACTTTGTGAGACTTTGATCTCACATACTTCAGCTTTATGATTTTTTTTTTTTCCCAGACAGGCTGGAGCTACAGAAGTGAGACAGACTGAAGACCCTCAGAGCTGAGCTTAGAGGACTTACATACAGTCTAGGGAGATATATGTGTGTAGCAAAAATGGAATCACAGGACCTGAGTGGGGCTCTGGAGGATAAAAACCAGCACCACAGCATGATAGTGGCTTTAAGTCCATTTTCACTGCATGGGTGCAGAATCCTGCTGTGCCCATTCCAGACAGGTGTTAGTCTAATTGGTCCTTTCTAACTTAGATTTTACAGCTCCCCTTAGCAGCCAGGTTCACTGTGTAAATATCCTTCATTAGGAAGATTTTCCAAATCTCTAAAATTTTGCTCTATGTAAAGCCAAGAATATTTTTTGCTCCTTTGGTGATCAGGACAGTATTTCAGAAGCACCTTCTTTGCAGACTTTTTGAGAATTAGAAGACTATTACCATGTCTTTTTATTTCAAAGCTGTATAAAATCACCACTTTCAGTTTTATCCTTATGAAAAGACCTTCCTGTAAACTTCTTTATAATGCCTGTTGCTCTCCTGGAACCAGGGTAACTTTAGCCCTTTTTGTCCCTTTCTCACCAACTGAATGTATTTCTGGGTGATCACTTCTGGAATCAAAACCTCTCTTAGCCAGTAACTGGGATGTCATCCTGCCTAATGAGTGTTGCTAAAATGTTCAGACATACTGGGATAAAAGCCTCCTGAAGAACTTTAAGTAGTCAGAGTAGGAAGAAGTCTAGCACTGCAAATACAATCTGTTGAGAAATACCACTTCTACCTGTACACTACCACTTCAACACAGCTGCTTATAGCAAAAAGGAAAACAGCCCAAAATACACAATCCTGCTCATTTTACCTCCAGGTCTGCATTATTACTTCGTGTCCAGGTATTCCTTTTGGGAGCATGTTCCTGACCAAGATGTTTTCCAGCCAAGTGATGGATTTGTAGTCCAGCTCTGAAGGACACAGACACCTTTGAGGGGATGATTACTACCTGGCCTTTGAAAATCCCTCCAGACCAAACAGACCAGGCCTGTTTATATTAAAGAAAACCCGTGCCACTGTGAAGACAGCAACCACACTGTTATTAGTCTCTAGGAAATAACCTTTAGGGTTTTAACAAATAAGGAAAAGGAATAGTCTTTTCAACCAGACTGTAACTGCCTGAAGGCTACAAATAGACTGAGGGCTGTTTTCAGGAACAAAATGCACAACAAACTCAGGTTGGGATGAGAACGCAGCAAGAAAACTTCAGATTTATTTGAGAAAACAAGGAGATTTGCCTATCTCATCCGAACCCCTCTTCTAATTAGCATTTTCATCTCATCTATTCTCACATTTTACCTTTTGCTCCCAAATAGTGCTGGAGGCTTGGTCCTAAGACAGCTCTCTGACATCCACAATGTGTGTCTTCCCCATTTGACTGAAGCTCCATTTCAGTGATGCAGAAAATTAATTAGGGCATTTTATTTCCTTCATAACTAGACCTGTATACTGTTTCTAAGGCTGCAAATCTGTTAAGTCTGTGAACGAATAAACACAAAATTAAGTTCCTTTTCCATGATTTCTGAAGCTGATAGCAACAACAGCCATGAAGGAATTGCAATACAGAGTCTGCTATTCTAACTATGCTGGAAAACATTCTTTGTACCAATTAGAGAGATTACTTCCCTCCCAGTGATGCAGAGAACTGAATAATCAGGCAGATATACTAAGCAGATGCCACTTTTTCAGACAAGAGGAAGGAGTATTACGAGGTGAATGGAAGACAGTGTGTGGGGTGCCCATTGGCTCATGCAAAAATTCTCTTTTATTCCCATAATCACTTTTTCCGTGGTCTTTCCCCGGCCTTTGCTCATGAGCAGCATGAGTAGGTGAAAAGGGCTCCTATTTGTGTATTTGTGGCTCAGCTGGGCCACATGCCCTGAGGAGTAGGGCATGGCTGTGATGGCTGTGTACAGGTGCTCCTCACCTCACCTGCTCTGGTGCACCACAGTGGAGCACTAAAATGTCAGGAAGCAAAGACGTTGATTTGTGTCTTCAGCTTCACTCATTCCAAACTTCTACAGGGCTTGTCATGGCAAAACTGACAAACCACTAAAGATACAGAAAGAAATAAAGCCACTAAGGGGATTCACAATACCAACAATCAGGTGTCACTCCTGTGCTCAGAGGTTTTTATTCAACAAGCCTTTGGAAATATTAGTCATGCTCAGGTTTTCAGAAGTCATATATTTCACTGGATTAAAACCTTTGTGATATTAGGACTTCATGAGTGAAAAATAGTTCTTTCTACCCATATCTAAAAATATATGTTTGAAGCTCAAGTTGATTTAATGTGAATTCATGCTCAACTGTGCGTGTGATGTTTGGATATAAACAACATTTTATATTGCACAGTATCACCCTACTGCTGTTGGGTCTTTTCTCAGACTTAGTTATGTATCTTTAAGGTGTTTTCTTCTTGGGGCTGATTAGATAATTTAAAATGCCTGCACTAAAATTTGCTGTCCTTAAATTGGGCTAAAGATATCACAGTTATGTATAGTCCAATTAAATTACTTTGACTGAGCTAACTTGCTATAAAATGGCATCTTTTATTCCAAAATAGGCCAAAAGGTTTTCACCATGTATTGTTGCTGAGGTTAAAACCACCAAACAGACACCAGACCTGGCATCTGCTCACCTGGAAATCCTCTGTGTGATCTCAGCAAGAAATTTAAGGTAGAGCAAGAAAGAAAAAGTCATCCTGCTCAGAAATCAAACATAAAGGCACCTTCTGCTCAACTCCAAACATGTGCTGAATGCTTCCCAACCATTTTAGCTGCGGCTTTGTCCTTGGCTGCTTCAAGACAAGGGAGCGAATCTCAGCGCATTTGAATCACAGCAGCTGTGGTGACGAGTGATGAGCATTTATTCCAGCAGGAAGTCTTACACAGAATCTTTCCTAACTGCAAGATCCCTCTTACTGCTAAACAGGATATTCCATGCCACATTGTGCTAATGTGGTGGCATGTTTCCAGCAAGCACAGTTTGTGGACCAGCACCACAGTGATGACCACGGTCCCCTAACTCAGCCACCCATTGCATCTAATAATTGTTACTGCATTTTGAAATCCTCCATAGGTGTTCCTCCTTTGTGGCCACAGAACTAACAGATCTGTTAAACTCCATGAGTAAGCACTGTATTCTTAAAAAGGTAAAATATTAGTTGTCTGGGGACAGCTTAATCTATGGAGAGATCATTGCAGTGTGAATATTGTCCTGAATCAGAAAGTGCTTTTAAATAAGAAAAGGTTAGGTAGGGCAAGAAGACATTTTTGCACTGTGTCCTTATATTCTTTTTGTTAAAGATATAAAAAAACTCCCAAGCTCAAACTGTATAAAGCCACATGCCGTATTAAGGCAATGGAGGATTAAGCAAAGCAGTATTTTTAAAAACTAAAAAGGACGTGTTTTATTTATGGGTGGAAGCCCTCTGTCCAACAGGATGGTTCTTGGACTCCAAATCACCTTGCATTTCCAGCACCCGTTTCCATGCTCCTCTCCTTGATTTGTGCAAAGGCAGATTTGGCAGAGGGGTAAGAGTTGAGAGAAAATGCTTCTCTGCAGCAAACCCAGCCTGCGGACAGCGCTTCCCCCAGCACCGGGTGGCAATTATTTCTGGGTAATAGGCACTCACCCCTGACCCTCTCCTTCAGCACGCAACGCTTCCCCTGTCAAGTGCTAATCCCTTTGTTAGCTACTCAGCTGCACATTCATTTAGGAGGGCTAATGATTTACACTGCTCCTTCTCTGCAGGATTTCGATGGACACGTAATTAGAGGTGAATGGAGTCTTCAGAGGTACAGCAACCATGAAAGCCAGCGGCAAAGTCAAAGTGTTTGTCTAATTTCGCAATCGGCTGTTTCAGTGAATGAAACCATGTGGTCAGCTGCACACAGAGGAGAAGAAAGTAGAAAAGGAGGAGCAAAAAAAAAAAAAAAAAGGCGGGTTGTGCAGCACGCACAACAAAGCTCCGAGATGAAAAGGAACATGTTTCAAAATATTTTTGGTCTAGGTGCCAGAGAGCATGTTGGAAGATAAATGCCAGCAAGGAATTTGTTCTTCTTGTACAGAGGGGGAAAATATCTAAAGGTGAAAAGCTTTGTTTTAAAGTGCTTGAGATGCTTAATCATTAGCAGAATAAGTGTGAGAGCTGGAAAGCTACAGAAAAATACATGAAGGTGAACTGAAGAACTTTTTGTATGCCATGACACTGGTGTAAAAATTTGAGTATTTTTTTATGTAAGTCATCCACATCTGCAACACCTCAGGAAACATCCTGCAGCTCTTGTACCAGGTGAGTATGGCTTTTTGAAGTCCAAAGGATTTTTGCATATGTATTAATATCACTGGATGAAGTGGAAAAGTCTAACAGGGAGCCATAGTCTTGGTAGATTTTAGATGAAATAAAACCCCTCAGCTCTGATTTCTGGACAAGCCACAGAGAAGATCCCATTTTACTGCAAGCCCTCACTCCCTCTCCATCACACAGGGGTTTGTGGATGATCCCAGCAAGAAGGGCTGGCTGCCAGCTGGCCATTTATGTCACTTTTGGCACTGTGACACATCGTCCCCAGGGCTGATGGTGCTGGCTGAAGGCACAGCAAAGCAGGGAGGTGCTGCAATGGGCTTGTAGCTCCCTCCCAGCACAGAAGCACAGATTCCAGCTACCACGTGATACCTGCCCTCTGCATCCCTCTGTGGTGCTTCCTGATATTTTCTCACACCTCCTGAGGCTGCAGATTGTTTTCCGCTTCCCATAATTTTTTGCAGGGTTTAGGTTTTTTTATATTACTACTTTTTTATAAACTCTTCCTATGTTTTTGGTCTCCTCGTCATGGGTTCCCCTGCACACTGTGTGGCCACCCCGTTATTGAGGCTGCTGCACCATCTCCCTTCCATTGACCATTTGTCCATTTTGGAGCAGGGAATCTCCATTCTCCATATAGATTAGACACAGTGCATGCCTGGATGAAATAGTGTTTGCATGAAATAACACCCACTCCTATCCTCTCAGTTACACAATAGCCAGTCAAAGTGATATTTTTATGAATTAAAGTAAGACACCTTCACCAGTGCTCTGAATTCAGAAACATAATTTCATTAAAAATGAAAAGACAAAGTAATAATTAATAATTGTTTTAATTCAGTCTGGGCTTATGAGCTAATATCTCTCACAGAGTTGTCTAATACAATTATAAACATAATTTCATGCTTAATGAAATATAAATGATGCAATTGAATGATGCACTCTAAAGATATCTCCCTATCAATCAATTGTCCTCCCAACATTTCCATTTTTCTCATGTACTTTAGGTAGCAATTTTGTTTGAAATGTGGCTCTTGTTTTGATTTGATTTGCAGACAGCAAGCAGCAGGTATTCCATCCTGTCCCTAGGGATGTCAGTCTGATGGTGAGGTGTCATCACAATTTAAACTGGGTCTCTTATTGCTGGTATGGGGCTGTTTTATCTCCTGAGACCTGGGTTCAGAGCTCTGCCTCCTGAGTGAGCACAGCACAGCCTGTCCTCACCCCTGCAGCAGCAAAGCCCCACAACAAGCAAACACATCCACAAATGTCTCTGCTTTCACTGCAGCCTGTTTCCCACCCCACCAGCAGAGACAGGATGATTTGCTGCTGACAACATCAAATGATGGCTGTGGGCAGCTGTGGGCAGCTGTGAGGGTGTTTGATTTTCTGAGTGATCTGGGAATCTGCTAATAATCAAACACATGAACATACACTTCTTGCTATTTTTTTTTTTAATTATCATCTTTATCAGTGATATCACTATTCACTTTTTGAATTATAGCAGTAATTTCTCACCCACTTTGACCAGCTGGCTCGTAACACCCAGTGGTGTAATTGTGGAAAACCTTGTGGACAGTTGCTTGACTTGCAGCTACAAATAGGTAAAACTTTGTAACACTTGCTCACTAATTTCTTGTGTTAGTAATTCCAAGAGCCTCAGTGATGCCCATCCCCACTGGGTGCCTGCAGAGGGGGAGGGAGAAAGAAAATTAGTCCCTTTTTATCAGAGGTGCAATGATCCTGACAGAAGGACAGGGTTGAGGACAAAATCAACCAAACTAAACAGCAATTCTTGCTGTGGTTGGGGTCTGTGCAGTAAATATATGTTTTATCTTGCTGGGGCTTGGATATAATTGAATTGAAGTTTGTTGGAGAATTAGCCCAGACATGCTGAAAGCTTCACACAACTCAAAACCAGGCAGTTTTGCTTGGTTCAGGTTTAATTATGAATGGTTCACTCAGCCCTGGTAATGACTCATATTCACTAACTAGCCTGTAGATGAGATGTGACAAAAGTGTAGTTCAGATACACAAAGCATAATTATTTAATGATGAAGTAAAGTTGATTAGGAAGCCTTTAAGCTATTACACTCTTAGCAGGGTATTTTGCAGTCATTGAATAAATGAACATAATTTAATTCTTAAAAGCTGCATAGCTCCTGCTGCTTTAGAAAATGATATGTAGCTAACACGATAGGTTTTTTCCCATTATAGAATTCTATATGCTACAACAAACAGCATACAGAATGCAATGCAATGCCACTAAGAATAAGGAAAACTATTCTTAGTGACTACCCAGGCTAAAAATGATAGAACTCACATATCCACTAACAATCATGAACCTGACAAATCAAGCTTGTAAGCCTGTGGTGTGATCTGAAAACCTAACAAGCTTCCAAGAAGAATCTCCATTTTAAAAATACATTCTTTCTTCCTGGATTCTTTTTTATTTTTTTCTCATGATATGTGCAAGACTGAACAGCCTGAGAACGGCTATGCCACTGAAGGGATATATTTATATATTATGTAGCTGCGTTCCAATTATGAAATTGATCCATGGATAAAAATCCCTCAAGGGTGGCTATTAATGAGATTGTCTGCTCTGAGTGCATCCAGTAATAAGATTAGGTATGCATTTATCCTGAGCAGAGATAAAACAAAGACAAGTTCATGCCAAGATAAGACAGTTTTGAAAGGCAATTAAACATGGGACATAATGTGCATGCATGTGTCTGTGGGAGGCTGAAGGATGGAAAGTTGATTTTCATCTGGAGAAGTGCTCCTGAGTGTAACAGGTAGGGAGAAATAGGCTTTTCACAGGAGTCAGATTAAAGTCGATCTCAAAAACCAAATATTTTAATCTTGAATTTAAAAACCAGCATTATAAAATGTGCACCCTGGCCTTTTTGGGCTTTTTCTCCGCTTACAAAAGGCTTGTAAACACCCTTGACAACTATGAGCTGCTCAGTGAGCCAAGAGTCAATCACCACTCTTGGAGTTCAGAGAATGCAGCACCTTAACAGCACCCAGGCATAGCCTTGCACGCTGCCTAATGCAGGCAAATCCCAGTGGTGCTCTGAGACAAATGATCTCAAGCATTTCCTACAGGATTTGCAGCAGAAACACCTCTGCTGTAGTTGTGGCATCGTGGGATACAAAATCCTGCTCCAGGAATCAATCAGGGACAGTTTGGGTGGCGCTGGAGGAGCAGCCAGAGCGGCTCAGGGCTCAGCATGTGCAGAAATGCACACAAAGCCAGTGGCTGTCACCACATCACAGCCAGGGGCTTTCTGCCCCCACTTTATGACCATTGGAACTGGTTGGTTATTAATCACACTCCTGCAGAATAGCTGAAATACCTCCTAAAATTTTCCCTTGTTTTTACAGCACTGGGAAAAGTTTGTCCTTCTCACACTGCCTCTGCTGCTGCTCAGGGCAGGGTTTGGCTGCCGCACCTTCAATAACTGGGGTACACAGGGTGCAAGAGGCCAGAACCCCCCTGGAAGCAGAATTCTGCCTTGCAGGTGAACTACTCAAGCTCAAATCAAATTTTGAGTTACTGGAATTATTAAATAGGCCTTAAAATGCTGCCTGTGCTTGCTACCCTTCATAAACGTGACCCAAGTTCTCAGTGCAGGTGGAACCCCTGGGTACTGCTCTGGACATCACCAGGCATCAGGTAAAATTGTGAAGGGGGAGGAAAACTACAGCTCAGTTTCTGGAGTAGTCTCTGGGGAGATAGTGGACAATAACTGGAGCACAAAGAGGAGGAATGAAGGCATGATTTGTGCTTCCTCCACTTTTTGCCTGACATGTCCAAGGTCACACCGCCAGCACGAGCAAGAGCAGCCTGGAGGCTTCTGCAAACCACATCCACTGAAAAAATCTTTAAGCAGAAAAGTATAAAGAGATGGGAAAGTCATTCCAATAATGAGCATGAGCACCTCTCAGGACATTTTGGAAGAATTCTTAATAATAATAATTTGTAATAACAGAGCATCTTAAAAATCCCAGAATCCAGAAATATTGGCATCTCAATGATTTGTGAATGCAAAGGAAATTCCCTTCCTCATACTTTAAAAGCCTCCTGTTCAACTGTCAAATACTCATTTTTCACAAACTAAATTATTTAAGAAATTTGGGTGTTTGACACTTCAGCTAGGTATATTTGAAACCAGCAAACAAATTTCTGCTATCTATCCACAGACCTCAAAGTAATGGTTATAAGTTTTTAAAATATCCACTAAATGGGTATTCTATTAAGTGGTGACTGCACAGAGTATATGCAGAAAATGTGTGTGACTGGGGATTCTTGAATACAGCTGTGTACTGTAATGAGCCTTCTGTTAAAAAGTGCAAAAACCCCATATGTATGTATTATTATATTTAGCATTTTTCTCCCTGAGTAGTTTATTCACAGGTAATTATTTGCTTAACTTATTTAAAGTGGCACAGAATCAAGTTCTTCTCTGCTGCAGAAAGCTTTTGGATTCCCACCTCTCTCAGGTAAAACACCAGGATCCTTTCACACCCCATCTCATTTGGCAGAAGTCCAAGGTCAAGCAAAGCCACCCTATCATTTCTTACTCAAAAATAATTCATAGGCCTGCCTTTTTATTAACAATCATATTAAAAAGCACTAGAGAAATTCAGTAATTTAGTAAGAAATACTGGATCTAGCAGCTTCTCCCATTAGACTGTCTGTTCTCTGCCAGGACAGCTGATTCTTCCAAAGCCTGTCCTTTGTGTCACGTGTGGTCACACAGTGCTGAGCACTGACATTCATTCTCCTAACAGATACTTTGAATCATCAACTTTGTTTTGCCTCTTGGGTTCCCTCCTTCAGAATTCTAAAAAATCAGCCCTCTTCCAAATTATCATTAAAGATTTACTGGTTGGGTAAAACTCTGAGCTCCTTTTGAAAACTCTGCTAATTTTGCTATTCTATGTCTTTCCTTCACTGTCCCCTCCTGTAATCAGGATCCCAAAGTGTGCTTTCTGATGAGGATTAAGCCATGACCCATGCATGATTGCAGGAAATAAGCCTTTAAAGTATGCCTAAGTGCTGTGCTTGTTTGAAGCTATTGATCCTTAAAATAGATGTCTGTAAAAATGTGTAATTTCAAAGGTTTCTGCAGATATTGTTCCAGTATGTGTAACGAGGAGACACATCAAGCCAAGTTATATCAGTTATGCTCCATTATGTCATGAACTAAGGCAAAGAAATCATAATACACAGTAATACTTCAAATGAAAATCCTACTCTTCTACAGGTTCTTTCCCCAGTTACCACTCGCAAAGCATCAAGATATTCCACTGGATTTTGGGGGTTTATTTTAGCTATTCACCAAAAATCTTTTCAGCGTACAAAAGTATTTCATGTACTGCAAGAAAGGATGAAGAATTATTCTGTGTTAATAGTCTCAATATCTTTCATGATTAGAAAGTCCAGAGGGTCTGGTGTTCATTCTTGTATGGACCATTTCTTCCTTCTAGACCCACCTGATTTTCTTGCTCACCATCCTTTTTTGTTCCTTTCTCATCTTTTCCAGAGAAGATGATCACGAGTGGGGTTTGTGAGCTGGTTCACCACAAACTGATATAATGGTAAGTAAGAAATGCCATTATTTTCTTCTCCAGCAGTTTGCACATTATTCACATCACTGTTCCCCTGGTTTGAATGGTTTTTACAGGAACTATACACAAGGACTCAGAGATTTTTCTCCTGCCTAGATTTTTATAACCAAGCTGTGTGGACTAAGAAATCAGCCAAATCAGCACAGGCAGCTGGGGCAGAGTTGTTTCTTCCTCTCCAGTGGCTCGGTGCACAGAGCACTTCTCGGAAGCTCCTGAAGTCTGGGAGAATAGAACAAGACCAGGACTTCTCCTGGAAACCCCATTTGCTGGTTTTTTCTCTTTCTGCTCAGAGATGGTGTGAAAAGAAGAATGAATAGATTCTTCCTTCCTTCCTTCCTTCCTTCCTTCCTTCCTTCCTTCCTTCCTTCCTTCCTTCCTTCCTTCCTTCCTTCCTTCCTTCCTTCCTTCCTTCCTTCCTTCCTTCCTTTCCTTTCTTCCTTTCTTTCCTTTCTTTCTTTCCTTTCTTTCCTTTCTTTCTTTCCTTTCTTTCTTTCCTTTCTTTCCTTTTTCTGCCTCTTTCTCTCTTTCTTTCCTTTGTTCCTTTGGAAATATTAGGAATAAAGTGCCATCATTGGATGCTCAGTGTAACAAGATGCCTTAGAAATCCTAAGGTACTGTCTGGCCCTTTTAAATCCCCAGCACTCACTAAGCTTAGTGGCAAAGCTCTTTAAGTATTGAGTATATTGATAGAAGTAGAATATTGTTTCTCCCTCCTCATCAGTCTCTCAAGGTACTTAGTACATAATTTTGGCCTATTTAATGTTACTTTAATCTTAACCAAGTCAAGATAAGGTCAGATATTTCACCTTCACTGCAGCCCTCTTATGTCTGTGTGCATAGAAACCTGTGAGAAAAACATCTCCATCATTTCCACAGCAGTGATCAAAGAAAATCACAAATGCAATGGACTTCAAAGAAAAGGGCAATGGCCCAGACCTAGCTCTGAGGCAGTGTGCACAAAATTGGTGAGATCTGAACTAAATTGCTTGAAAACAGCATCCAATTTGCAGCACTGGCCATTTAAGGGAGCACAGGCTCAGGGTCTGTGGGCACCTGCTGCTCACTGGGGTGGCAGAGGTCTCTCTGCAGAGCTCCTGCAGCTGCACCCACCTCTGGACAGGGGAGCTTCAGCAGGAGGGAACTTTAAACAGTTTGTGAGATGCAAAGCTTTGACTTCTCATGTGAGGGAATTGAGTCAATGGGAGAAACAAAAAACAAAAAACAAACAAACAAACAAAAATATAGTCCAAATAAAATAAAGAGAGAAAAGGAGATGCCATTCAGTGCAGTACCTATCCCACGATGATGGGTGGAAAACCAAGGAACTATCACCCCTGGGGCTTATTCTGAGCCTGTAAAATCCTCTCCTCACCTTCACCAAGAACATTTATATTCCTGCCAGTGCTACAGGGGGAGGCAATATGGGTATTAATTACTCTACAGGACACTGGGAAGGCAGTCCATGCTTTCTCTCCCTTCCTCAAGCTCTGCCAAGTTCAGAACTAGTAGCCACAGCACAGATGGGAGAGGAATGGGGCTCTGCTGCAGCCTGGTTTGTATTTGACATTGTCTAGCAAGGAGGGATGGTCATAGCCTTGGAAAGCTGCAGCTACATTCTGCTGTGGGCCAAGGCCACCCCCTCCAGCAGCAGTTCCAATGCTTTAAGCTATTTATTTGCCAGGGTGTGCTATTTCAATCCACCTTACTAATGTGCATCGCTGCTGCCAAAGGCAATTTTCTGTAGGAGGTTGGCAAAGTGGGGAGATGGGAGAAAAGGATGCATTTCCCCCCCACCCCTCCCGCCCCGAGCCAGGGATGGAAAGCTGGGAGGTGAAAACTCAAGGGTTTCATTTAGCAGAATTAAAGCCTCCATTTCTGCACATTGTGGTGCCTGCACAATCATAGAGAAATATATCTTGGTTAAATTTTTGATGAGCTTTCGGCTGCTCTAAATAATTAACCAGGACCTCTCTCATTTGAACATGGGTGCAACTTTTCATGTTTCAAATGCTTCCAGCTTTAATCACTAGGGAATTGCTCCAGTTATTCAGGTCACTTGATATATTTATTTATTTTCAACATCACCAGTCAAAACAAATTTTGAACCTTTATGCAGGAAGGGGAGAAAGCAGTTTCCTTTTGATCTCATTCCAGGTAAATCCCCAGGAGAAGTATGTGTCTTGTTTCCAGTAGCTGAATAATAGAGATTGATAGGTTAATCAGTTCCAATACAATTTACAGAGCAACAGTGTGCACTCAAATCCTGAGTTTTGACATTCCCCAAGTCCAGGATGTTCCAAAGATGTTAGTGCAGGATATCACAGAACAGTTTCTGAAAGACAGATGCATTAATAAGGATACTTCTGTATCCCCTCATGGAAAGCAGAGGAGACTGATCCTGCTTTTGACAGGCTGCTTGTGTGACATCTAACTACTGAAGTCAGTCCTGCTCCACCACCATGTAACAGCATGGAAAATGAGGGCTTAAAAATACTCCTTCTGTCCCTTCATTAAGTGTCACAAGGAGCTTGGATGTTGTTTTATACGGAAACCAGACTATCTTGTGAGTATATAAAGTGGCATTAAGTGTATTAAATATTGCATTCAGTCCCCTAATGAGGGGCTTTGATCTCCTATCATAAGACTCAGATGTGAAAATTGGACTCTAAAAGCAGATTAGTAAAAAAGCTCCTTCCTAACCATTCCATTCTAGTGGTGCTCAGTAAGTCACAGACTGAGCCTTGAGTTAATGTAAAAAACCTGCAATATGAAATTAGCTGTGTCCACTCTGCAAGTGCAGTTGTCTGCAAAGGGGGGACGAATGGTCATGGAGGTGAACTGGTGAAAATTTGGCTTCGAGTAATTTTTCAGCATACCTGCCTGTGAGCTTCAATATCCCATCCCCAAAAATGGGATCCACATCACCCTGTCTCAGAGACATCACAGGAAAACAAACATATCTAAAATTGCAGAGGGCTTCAAAATACTATAGACAAAGGAGCAGGCTGCACTGTCAGCTGAATTTCTAACAAATGTCTACCCAGGGCTTTCAAACTTGTCAATAAATTCAGGATTAATGATCTCAGCTTGTGCCATTTTGTAACTCATTACTTTAGGCACAAAGCTGGCGAGCTTGTTTAGTCCTCCATGACTTTCTTCTTCTTCTTATGGATGGTCACTGCAAAAATCCAAGCCAGTTATTTCCCAGGAGCAGGTTACTGTTGTTTAGCTGTTACTGTAACCGAGTTCCTATATATTCTGCTTTCACTAATTTGTCCCCTTTTGCAGTGAAAACTGTCATAACTGCTCAATTTAAAATGCAGACTGCCTGAGAAAGGGCCTCCTGAGAAGTGACAGGTTTGGAGAAGTACTTTGTGTGCAGGAGAGCATTTTAAATTGAAAGCTCTCATGTTTCTGCAATGAGACTGGCAGAGCTACATGCTATTAAAATGGGAGTCGTACAGGATTTTCCTCAAGAAATGTCCTTTGGTGCTGGTCATGTCTTCAAACAGCTTCTACACATTGTAGACATAGGTCAAAATTCACTTATTTTTCATTTGATAGTATCACTGTCAATGCTTAGATTTGGCCATAGGTGCCAAAAGCATCAACCAAAATGAAGATCAAAAGCAACAGAACTGGGTATAAAGTGCTGTGGTTTCACTGTCTCAACAGGTTCTTTGCTCCAGCCAGGCATCCAGACATTAAAAGCCAACTCAGAATCATCATCTTACAACAGAGCAGTGTAAGATCTTCCTCTTTTACGAGAGCATTGCACAAACAAGCCATATTTGTGAGCCATTCCCATGGCACGTGAGGCAGGGAGGGGTGCTAATTGCAAAGTGGGACTGAGAGCTGCTTTTCTTCTCCAGCAATCACTGCTGATCCCAGCTGTGTCCAGCTCAGTCACGTGGCCACACGTCCACCACCCTCCCAGCACTAAGGACACAGATTTGGCCTCAGGCCTACACGCTTACTTTTCATCTTTGTGTGACCCCAGTTGGTTACAAAGGGCATCTGAGACTCCTCCAAGGTTTCCATCTTCCTCATCAAGATGCACTAAATGTATTTGGAAATCTGGCCTCTAACCTGCCTGTGCCACAGTTCTTGGTCCTCTTTGCCTCTTTTCTGCCCAGTGCAGTGTGAATGCAATCCTTCCACAGCAGCTGCTGCCCCTGAGCTCCGTGCTCGTGGCAGGATTGGACCCCCACTGTCATTTAGGAGCCCCTTTACTCTGAATAAGGAAAACAAAGTCCCCCATTAAGCTCAGCATCTACTTGGCAGTGTGTTGGGCAGTTAGTGCTTAGACTCCATAATGTTGAGGGCCTTTTCCAAACTAAATGATTCCATGATCTTATTCTGTCTTTTTCCAGCTTTATTTTTATATATCTACATATGTTAGGTAATCTACTATTTCTGTGGGCTAATGCATTGTCATATGTTCTATTTCAGTAACACCTGAGTGTGATTTATTAAAATGACAGACCACACTACAGTCTTCAATGCAGGGCTAATTTGTTCCTACTTTTTAATGCAGTTCCTCACATAATTCCCAGCATTCAGAAGAATAAGTATTTATTTTAATCACCGTGCACTGCATATGTAATTTTTTTCCTAGGTGAAATTCCTCTTTAATGGAGGCTGGGTCATGAGAGAGCAATTATATAAGTTATGTGCATGTTACAGGATAATTTAAAATCAGCTTTAGGTCAATCTTTTTTAATTATCTATTTTATCAACTGTTTTTGAGTAGCAATTTAAATAATTGTGTTTGCCTAATACCTGGAAGTGTAATTGCTTTTAGATGGCCTTTATTCTGATCTCAGTATCAGCACATACTGCGCATGTTTGCATCTGTCTGCGTGGCTGGCAGATTTGTGGTGACAGCTTGTATAACTTATTTATAAAATGACAAATTATTTTAGGATTTCTTCAAGTTCACAGAGTGGAAATATGGAGAAACACCTGCTTGCTGCAGAAAGCTGAAGAGGATCTGCTGTGTGGAAGAGAAACTGCATGAATTGATGAAGAGCGCTTTGCAAATGCGACAAAACCCCATGGGCCACCCTTATGCTGGTCCAGGTTGCAGGCAGGGCTTCATGGATGTCATTTTTTAGCTACAAAGTCCCTGTTGCTGAAGTCAGATATGACCAGGAAGGTTCCCAAAGCCTCACCTGGAGTCCACAGGGAGAAGCAGCCTCCTCCTGGGGTTGGCTCAGAGCAGGAGCCAAGTGGAAGCCTGGCACCTGGCAAAGCCCAAAGTGTGCGTGTCCTCCTGTGTCCTGCGAGGACAAAACCTCCCTGTCCTTCACCTTGGGCTTTCTCAAGCAAAGGCTGCAGTGAGTGGCCCAGGGCTGTTTCCATCCCAGCCCAAAACGTGCCAAGGCTGTTGTCACTGTAATTGCAGTGGGAGTGTCACTCTGAAGCCACCTCATTGGCGTGAAAGGATGAGTTCATCAGCAGGAGGCTTCGTGGTGTGGAGCCTGGGATGTCCAGCTAGAAAGAGCAACGAGAGCCTCTGGTAGAAATTAGCCCCTGGTAGAAATTCCCAGCAGAAGGAGCAGGAATAAACAGGTGAAGTGCCTGCAGGAGCCCTAGGTGGGCAGAGCAGTGCTGCAGACACAGACTGAATTGCACAATCAGGCACTGAGCACACAGAGCCCACTGTGCAGCCCTGCAGCACCAGCAGCAGTCAGTGGGTGTGTACTGGGGGAACAGACAATGGAAATAACCCACTACACCTCAGCTGATGGGGGTTCTGTGTTTAAAAATAAGTTATCACGTGCCTGAATGAAGCTTACCTAGACACAGCCTTCTAACAGATAAATAAAGCACTATGCACCTTCCTCAGAAGGCTACTCTCACAGTCACTTTCATAGATGAAGATACTTATGGGTATCACTCAAAAAAGAAGATATTTGTTTAAATTTAGCATCCTGAAATCCCACTCATAGAAACACCCATTTATCAGCTTCTTAATGGCCTCTTGCTTGAAGGGCAACTTCTTTTTCTGATGCATGGTTTCATATTGTCCAGTTCAGTTTTTTGTTTCATTAAGCAGCCTAACTGTGTAAGTTAAGATTTTTGGCCCATAATGTTCTGAACTGTATTCAGCCACCAGTGAACATCAATGTTTAAGCTCTGTGGCAGCTCTGATTACAGTTCAGCCTGCTGGGTACAGCCTGCAGGGTACATGGCAAATGACCACTTTGGTGTCAGGCCAAGACTGGCCTGGACAGGAATGTTTAAAGCTTCAATGCTCATAATAAAGCAACATAGCAGCTTATCAATTACTACAAAATTAGTTTCAGAATTGCTGCTGGATGCAAATGTACACAGCATTGACATTTATTTTCCTACCAAGAAAGACTTAATTTTGGTTTTGAGAGTGACTAAGGTATTGGCATAGTGCCTCGTGTTTTTCAAATTGTCTCTATTTGAAAAATGAACTATCCCTCAAGGTAAATTAAATGAATCTTTTTCTTTGTTCTTTCAATCCTTCTGCTGGAAGCCTAGTGCTGTTCAGCTGGAACTGCATGTAAGCCAGAGATAGACAGGTTGTTCCTTTGAGCATTGACTTCCCAAGAAGCATATAGACAAAAAAAAAAAAAACCTAGCAGGAATAAAACTGAACAATTCAGACTACCCTCATTGTCAGAGGAAGTGCAGGAGCTTACTGTGCTCATGAGGGGATAGGACTTGGTCAGACCACGTGAGGATGAACAGGGGGTCGCACAGTTTCAAGAACAAAAAGAGAGAAGGGGATAAGTGAACTGGCAGAAAGGATAGTGGCAGAGAGACACAAACCCTAGAGGCCATTCCCACACCTGGTATTACCCCTTAGAAAATTTCTGTATCCATTTAGACCCTTTCATCCTGCTTGAAGCATCAATTTCACTGAACATACCAGAGTTTCTGAGTAGCTTGTTCCTCTTAGAATTTGCAAAGACTGGGGAGTGTTTCTCCATCAACACAAAACCTTTCTCCTGGCTTTCTCTGTCTCAGTAATAAGAGTGCACAGCACACAGAGTGTGTGCAGTTTCCCCCCAGCCCAGGCCCAGAAGTGTTGGAGCTGACTCACCCTCACATCCTTGTGCTCAGCCCTGGAACAGAAGGGCTGCTGCCATCACTTCTGCTCTGCAGACACTCACCTTGTCCTCTGCTTCCACATCTTCTGCCTCTTTGGTCACATTTTCCACCTGCAAACACATTTTCTGCTTGTTCCCTTTGGCATTCTCTTTATCTGAGCGTGAACACACACTCCTGTGCACACTTCTGTATGCTTTCCATGGATGTTTACATGTGACTGTATGTTTGTATTTCCCTTCTGATTGTTTCCTTCCTGCTGCACTGAAAAGCTGTAAACATCCCAATTTCTTCTGGCACACAGCAGCAGCTATGATTACATCTGTGCAAGTTTGGTGATAACAGCTGACACATCCATTTCTGATCACAACTTCTGTGGGCAGCCTGCCTCTCACTCTCTAGCTGGTAAGGAAAAATAAGGGTTCTTCACAAAAGATAAAACTGTGTCAGCTTGCACTCACCTAGGGAGATGTTGAGCTCTGAGACAGGTGAGCTTAATGCTAGGACTGAAGTCACACAGTATTAAGCTGGATGTTGCAAACACATTTTTAGGTATATTAGGATCAGGTAGTTACAAGACTCTTAAAATAAATTCCCAAAGTTCTGCTTATATAGTAAAATGATATAGTTAAACTGAAAATAGATTGAAGTGGCATAAAAAAGTATATGTTTATGTGGAAAATACTTTTTCTGTAATTACCCTCTGTCTTCACATAAATAGATGCTCACAGCACTTAGTCCTGAAATGGTGCAAATCAGAAGAGCACTAAAGAATTCAGATTTCTTCAGCTGGATGAATATTACAGTTACCTCTATGATTTCTTATCAAAAGAGCAGCACTGTGATTAGAGACAGGTCATTTGTGTTCTATATATGAATGCATTGCAGCATACATTAATCTATCCCCAGCTTCATTTAAAAAAAAAAAAAAAGGCAGTTAAAAAATACCAGAACTCAGAAACTGATATTGAAAATTTAACACCTGAATTGGACTGGGAAGGTGCACTGTGACACTGAAACTCCAGTGCTAGAGGAATAGATGGATAGATTAAAGGAGATAACACAGATGATGGAGATTTCAAAGCCAACATTTTCTCTGACACTGAGAAGGATTTCCCCTTGCACAGGCAGTCGCACTGCCAGGACTGCAAAAGGGAAGATGTTCCCTGCCTACTCTGCATTTCAACAGTGCTTAATTTAGCTTAACTTCGGCCACTGGGCCTGAAACTTTCTCAGGCACTTGAGAGGTTCTGTAAGATCAAACACAGATTTTCGTATCTATTTGCTTTAGAGTTTATTGCATAATATCATTAAAATCCATGATTAAAATCAGATTTACTGGCTGAGAATACTCACAATTTGTCAAGTGCCCTGCATTTACTGCCCAGCATGACATCAAAATGCAGGGCAGTGGCATCTTCTCCATCAGCAGTGAACTCACACTTTGGCTGCAGAGGTTGAGGGTCTGAGGTCAGCCTAAACCAGAGATTATCACAGAGACATGCCAGACAGCTTGCTCAGGCCTGGTCTAACAGGAGGGCTGAGGTGGCAGGAGCTCTGTCTCACCCCCAGGTCCTTGCCTCTGCAAGTACATGTGGAGGAAACAGAAACCTCTGTCCCTGTGGGCAGAGACGTGGATCCAGGAGCCATCAAGGAATGGACCAGCCAGAACCAGCAAATGAACAGAGCCAGCATGGTGCCAGGAGCTGGTTTTGACCACAGAGCTCCCCTGTGGCTTTTAAAACCTCTTGCCCACAGAGTTTCCAGTGCAGCCCCAGTTTCCAGAGCCTGGAAACTGCTGGGGTTGGTCTCCTGGGTTTTGTTCCAGCAGACACCCTGCATGCCTGGCCTTCCTGCAGCACCTCAGGCCATGCCAAAAGCTGTCCTGTGCAACCCTGGCACCCCCAAAACTCCTGAGGAGTAACAGCCCAGCCCAGCAGAGCCATTATGATCTATTGAGTCCACACAGCACAGAGTCCTTCGTGTTTCTGTCCCAGTCCCAGCTGTTAATTGCACTCGGAACAGCTCCAGGGGCCCTGCAGACTGAACACAATTCCAGTGAGCTGTTGGAGCTCTTTCTTGGAAAGGACCACTGGGACTGTGAGCAGGCAGGCTGAGATGCCATTTGTACAAACTGTGTCACAAACAGCAGAGAGGGACTTGCAGTCTGAGGTGAGAGCAGCCTGTGAGGCAGCACACAGAGATCAGCTCTTCTGAAACCCTTCCAGACCTGCAGGTTCCTGTGCAGTGCTTGAGTCAGGACTTAAAAGTAGCAGGGCACATGGACAAGCCCCACTGCAGGGCTTTTTGGCAAACTGAGTTAGTTTGAATAGAATGGAGCTTAGTAATCAGTCCTGTTCTACCACTGTGCTGTTCAGAATCATGTACTCCATCTCCATAGAATTACAACAAATAGCTATCACCCCTTCTTGGGAATCCAATATTCAAACACAAATAACTCATTTGAGGTGAAATTTTCCTCTGTTTTTTAGCTGCATCAGAATGCACTGGCACTGCTTAATCTTTTGCTGATTGAATTTAGTGTTTGGCTTTTAAAATGAGGGCACGCTCAAGTTCTTAAATTCCAGGAGCACAAGCAGCAAGCGAAGTGCTTGCAAAGCAGCTTTGCTGACTGCACCTGCTGGGGTTTGCATCGCTCCTGGGGAGCGTGTGCAGGAACAAAAACACCCAGGCACTGGGGAAAACCCTGTCTGCATCATCACAGCTTTTCAGATTTTTGTAATTTCATTTTTATGAGTATGGAAACACGTTTATAGTAGGTTTGCAAACACGTGTGGATAATTTTCACATGCTGCCTTTGAAGAGGCGTGAAGGAGGTTAACATGGAAGGGCTGAACAACACCTGGTGGTTTCATATGAGATGCTGGAGGTGATGTTTCTTGCATAACAAATCTCTTGTAAGAAACTGAATGAGGCCCTGAGATTGTTTGGAGGCTTTAAAAGAAACAATGTTAAAACCATGCAGGATTAGCTTTGTCATGTTAAATGTGTTTTCTAGCTCTGCAAACACTTAAAATTATTCCCATTTTCACAAACAACTTTGAACAACAGACATGCTCTAGGAGTAGAGACAGTATAAATAATATTTTAAAAATTCTCTATACAGAAAAAAAAAAGCAAAATTTCTTTTTTACTTCCATCTAAAACTTACCTGGTTGAACTTTAATTACTTTACAGGACATGAAGAGATATAAAAGTTGCCACCTTTCTGAACTTAGAGAAATGCAGAATGGGTGCACAACTTTGTGAAGCACAGAAGGATCTGAGTTCAGGTGATGCTGTTCCCATCTCTGCCATAGAGCTGCAAAATAATGAACAGTTCAAATGGGTCAGAATCTGCAGTGAGATTAAAGGCCAGGAGCAGTACATACAGTTTGTAAAAAAGATAAAGAACAGACAAAGCCGCTTCCTATCACATGTTGGATCTGGTAGTTTTACAGCCCTGTTTTCTGTACAATTTTAGCTCACAAGGACAATTTAATAATTTATTCTGCATCTGATATCCAAACCTGGAGACCCTATAAACAGCTTCTCTGACTGTTTCAGAAGGAGCAGATTTCCCAGCACTGGAGGGCTGGGTACCCTTCACACTGGGCAGGCATGACTACAGAGGTTGATATTTTAAAATTGAGACGCCAAGAATTTTCAGTCTTGATCAACACCCAACAGATTCCTTCGGTTGGATCTTTAATCCTATCATTAGGCACAAAAGTCTATTCAAATAATGTGGGTTTGGACATTCTACCTATTTCCAGTTTTAAATCATCATTATAAATCACAGAAAAGATTATTCTCTGAAGGTAACCTGACTCAACACCAGCCTGGATGTAGCACCTAGTTCTCTGCAGGTACCACTTGCACAGGTTTTTTCTGTGGTACTCCATTAGCAATTTGTTAAATACCCTTCCCTAACAATGTATTAAATATCAATATAAAGAACACAAACCATCTCACTTATCTGTGTTCTCAATATCTGAAGTTGTGCTGATTAATTCTGGGGGAGGCAATGCTCCTTGGAGAGCAAGAGCATGGACACAGGGTGTGGCACGGCTGGATGACCCCAGCCTGCAGAGGCATGAGGGCATTAAAGTGTATTTTGTTATTTCTTCCCTGCTAGGGCATTCTCTTTGCTAGGACAGGCTAGTGGATGACAGCCTTATGTAGACACAAATAAATTGCTGATTTGGATACTTACAGTCCAGACCCAGATGGTTTTATCTATGTTCTTTATTCCAAATAAATCTAAAGGAAGAAGGAAAGTCAGGAATATTCAGTTGCAAAAGGAAGCAGAGTTTACTGCACTACTATCTGTGGATATTCTCAGTTCAGTGGAAGAAGGAACCGAGATCATTTAGCCTGGGAACTTAGAAGAAAATAATTATAAACTATTGTTATCTTTTCTCTGTAGCCATTGTTTATGATAGCTGTCCTTGGAGTGTGTTATTCTAAATTTACCATTGGGGTGAGAGGTGCTTTCCCTAAGCCCAATCAGGTCTTACCTTAGCCAGTCTTGTTGTAAAAGGCACGCGCGAGTTTCATTAAATCTCTTTTTTCGCCTTCTGATGAATCGAGTCCTTCGTTCTCATTCCTAGCTCAACAGTGACAACTATTGCCCCTGGCATGGCTGGAACAGATTCCCTCGTGCCACACTGAGTGTCTCCTGCACCCCCAGGTCAGCACCTTTTCACCCTGCCACCCGTTCCTGTTAGACATCACAGCAGATGGCCGCCAGGGATGCACAGCCCCAGAGGGGCCAGGAGAGGGTGGGGACACTTGGGCACAGTGCTGTGTGTGTCTCTGGCTGGTGCCAGGGGACCCCAGCACCCAGAGCTGTCCCCAGACTTTGGCTGAGCTCACAGCCCAGCAGGGAGTGGTGGCTCCAGCTTCTGCCACCCACAGCACTCCAGGGGCCACAACCCGACACTGCTGGCAGCTGCCAGGCACAGTTCAATCTCTTCTGCAGAAGCTAATCTCTTTATAGCAGCATTTGTACATAAATTAATGAAAGATCAGAATATAAAGATGTTCCTTTTTGATTAGTTGCCCGTTTGCAGGAAATTTAGTTAAAACTGTTTAGTTTTATCATCACTAGACAAAATAAGCATGACAGGATATTTTAGCCTCTGGATTATGTAGATAACACACAGAAATGTCATTTACATTTTCACTCTTTTCACAGAGCAACAAACCCATGCTTGCAAGCAAATTAAAATTCAGAACTTAATTGGATTTTTATATTCTCTTTAAACAGGTAATATTGTTTTTCTTCTTTTTATTATTGTATCTGAACACTGGATTTCATTTTGAGAGTGTGCCACTGAAGGTGAGAGGCCCTCTGTGCTAAATGGTTCATTTAACACCATTAAAACCTACGTTTCTCCAACACGTTTGAGGATTTAGATTGTTGAATGCCAGCATTTCAGTATTGTTAAACAAGAGAAAGGCTATGGAAAATTACTTTCTTGGGTGTATTCATGTATATACTTGTGTGTGTATATATAGCCACACAAACACATGCACATACATTATTGATCTGCTTGCATGTGCACAAATACACTTATACACATGTTTATACATATATATATGGGTATCTATGCATGCAAATGCAGACAAAATGTTCCAATAATTTACCTCTGCACACTTACAATTTGCCATAACTTGACAAGAGATTTGAGAAAAAAAGAAACAAAACACATATTTTGTTTGAGTATTTCTCAAACCTTACTATGACATGAAAACAATGGAAGTAATTCACTACTTCCCTTTTTTTTTTCATTCTTTCTGCTTATCATGAGCTTTACCAAGGTGGCACTTTCTGATCCTGTATATAAGACCTGATCTCTGATGGTGACAGCAAAATCCAGTCTCTGCAAATGCAGATTGCAAAACTCAGGTCTCCCATATGCCACTGAGGGGAAAGTCATACTGAAGAGTAAAAAATATCTGTGAGAAAACTTCATATTTTCATTGAAAAAGATACTGAGAATGGGGCTCTGGCAGGAAACAGCATTTTTAATGGTGAGCAGAGGAAGAAGTCACCTTGATGAGGTCACCTCCAGGTTATGTGGCCACTACTTACTCTCTCTGTTGGAGAAGAGCAGCACAATGCCAACAAATCTGCACTTTAGATCTCACAAAAGATCTGTTCTGTGGCACTGGGATGGAAGTCTTCACTCCAGACAAGTAATTTGCTTTCAGGAAGATATCTGAAACAATGAAAATGTTAAAAGATGAGAACATTTCTTGGCCAGCAGTTCTGGCTGCTCCCCTGAGCGCTCTTGGCACAGTGGGAATCAGGGAGGCCATTCCTGTTGTGTCCCCAGGCAACATGGTCCTGCTTTATCCCAGGGTGACAAAAGATTTCTTGCAACTATACATCTTCCCACTCATGTAATGAACACTTAATGACCCTGAAGAACCCGCTGAAGTGGAAGCATGATTCAAAAATCCTCAGTGCTAAACAACCAGGCTGACACTAATCCCAGTCCTTCCTTTGCTCCAGTTACTTCTGGTCAGCACGAGTCAAACATCACACCCACACCAGAAAACCTCAGATCTGTGTGGGGTGAGGCAGCAGCAGAAAGGCACTGCTAGCTGAGGGCCTAATTATAAAACTGCCAGTACCTTTGGGAAAGAACTGACCGCAAATGTCAGCTCATCAGCAGGGCTGGAGCATTCTTGCTGAAGTATAAAATTCTCAGCACTAGAACTCCACACTTCACATTGTATCATCCTCAGGTGCATGACTTAAAACTGATTGTGCCAGACACCTTCCCATATCTTTTGTGTTTTCCCTCCTGAAACTGGTGATGCCAGTTTTAACACCTGCCACGAGCACATAGGTGTGTAAATTAAAAATGGGCTTTGCCTCCTCTGCGTTGACCTTCCTCACAGAGCATTACTGCACTGACATCTACCTGAGGCAGAACCTCCACACATTCAATGCAACAAATGTGTGCATAAATATGCAAAAAATACCTTGCATCCTTTGAAGATTTGCCCCTCATTTTATAAGTTGTGTTTATTACAGATTGCAACACAAGTAAGGACTTGGAATTACTTTTCAAAAGTTAACCTTTTGCACACAAACAGACACCTAAATAATAAAAAAAGTAATCAAGGAATAAAAGTTACAGTTTGGTGCTACTTCTTCAGGATTTTGCCTGGCTAGTTCTCTGCATTCCTTGGGAGTTCAGAATCAAGCATATGAGTCTGTCAAAAAGCCATTTTTTTTCCTTATTTTTGCCCAAAGTAAAAAAAATTATTAAATGAACATATAACAAGAAAATCTGCTCCCACTGGGATATCAAGTCCAGCTTTGTAGTCATCAAAGCTTTGTCTAATTCAAATTACTTTGGCATAACTGTCAAAATTTGCTCTTCCCTGCTGATTCATCTCAGATGTGTGGCATTTCTCCCTTTTGATTAGCCAGAGATGGACCTGGCCAGCCTCACTCACACATGGTTCCAGCACAGCTCTGTGCAAGGTGGGGCAGAACCATGAGCTGCTCTCCCATCCTCCTTGCCAGCCTCACACTCTGCTGAAATATCCAAAGAACATGGACATGAAAGAAACAGTTACAGAGAAAGTAATTTCTCATTTTGAAAGAGTTTTCTAAGCATTTTTCCCCCTCTCCCTTTTTTTTTTTTTTTCATTTTTGCTTTTAATTAAAAAATTTTCTGGTAAAGTAATAAGTCAAAGCTCTCTTTAAAGCACAAACTCCTATTAAGCAAAAAGTAAAGCACAGTTGGCAAGTGAATTTTTCATTTGTATCTCCAATGTGCCAGTTGAAAATCCCCAGTGACAATGCTGATCCATGTCATGATCAAAAACCCCAAAACCAGTGATGGTTCAAACGTCTGTTGAAATCAAATAGAAACTACAGATTATGTACTTCTCTTGCATTTGTAGTTTCCCTTGTGCCATTTTTTTTTTTTTAATAAAGACTTCCTGAGTATACCCAGTATCTGTTTCTCTGGCTGTGGTGCAAGCAGTTAAAACCAGCTCTTTTTGTCCTGTGCAAGTGACTGGAGTGACCTGCAGAGTGCTCAGCACCACCAAGCCACATAATTCAATTAGAAATGGGATACCCATCAGCTTTTGCCCAGGCACTTTAGCTAATTGTATTAATAAAACTAAGTGAAATTCAAGTGCTCTCCAAAAGGAAGAGATATTTATCAGTAACCCTCTGTAGGGCTGGAGGATGGAGTTATTTCTGTTTGTCAGGTGACAGAAAGGGCTGCTGAGGGATTCACCCAGAGTCACACCAAAGTCCATGGTTGTGAGCAGCCCCTCCTTGTCTTGCAGGGCTGAGGCAGCTCGAACCCCAGTGCACAGGTAAGTGTGGGGTCTGTAAGGAACCAGTGGCTGTCAATCCTGCAGGGAGCTGTTGCTGATCACTAAAATCCAACTCCCAAAACAATTCATGGAGCGGCAGAGTTGTGCAGAAAGCAGCTCGTCAGCAGCGCCAGCAGAGAGGAGAATTCACTGTGAGACTGCAGAGCTGAAACGCTTCAAAATGTCAAGGCAGGCTGACAACCCACAGGCAGAGTTGTCTCTGCAGAGTTAGGACGTTTCATGGAGAGCACATCCCACGCAGATATCCTGGTGGTGTGACTGCAAACACGCTCCTCACTGGCACATCCAAGGCAGGGCCTGGGCTCACGACTGATTTTACACCAGAGGACCTGGGGCCATCCCCATGGGGATGCAGGTGTGGGTGGGTGAGCACCCAGTGCTGCCCAGAAATGATGTGTGTTGTAATTCTGGACTCTCTGGCTCTCCCACAGCATCTCTTAACCCCCAGGTGCAGCTGCTCTGGAATAAACTTCTGCAAAGCTCAGATATATGCATTTTAAAAAATCACGTTTCTCAAGAGTCATCAGCAATACCTGGGAGATAAAAAAACCCACATCTTTTCCCGATTTTAGAAAACTTTGTGTTGTTGAAATGGTTTTCTTCTTGAACATCTAATATTGAGACTTAGGGGAAAAGCAGCAATAGGGAAAGGGCGTCAAGAAATACCATGTCAAGTCATGGGTCATAATCACTGGGAAACAGGAAGTTGGTGCTGTCCTCTTCACTAAAAGGAAAACAGGGAAAAAGTTCCTTACTTTCTCTCACTAGCTACAAGCTAATTTTATTTCATTAAATTATACTTTAAAACAGGTGTCAGTAAATCTAACTCCTTGAAGACAGACAGTTGAGTAAGGCTGGTTTAAAATCACAGAGGGTTTTTGTATGCCAATGTCCTAAAGGACTTCATCCAGCTGTGTGATTTTATAGTTTTAAGGTTACTGTAGCAAGGAGTTTATGACCTTCATATTACCCCTAGACTAGCCCAGTATAAGTCAACACAGCTATATACTCTGGAGTTCCCCAAGCATATGTATTTTGCATTCTTCTGCTTCCCTGCCACCCCGCATCCCCCAAACCAGAAAATTCTACACAACACTTGTAACAACCTCGACACCTCTGGCTCTAAACTGTCAGAAATACGCTGCAGGAAACACCAGTGTTCCTTGCGGTCACAGAAATGTGGCCAGGCACATTAATGAGCCATTAAAATGTGCCACCTGCCCGCTGCTGCTGCAGGGAGCTGTCAGAGGCACGGCGTGCCGTGACTCCGCTCTCGCTCGCGGAGATCTGTGTGACGCCTTGAGACTGAACCCACTTTAAAACTTCCTGCCTGGTGAATGGATTAATTTGTAGCAGGATCTGAAAGCCATGGATTTTCCATACCTTATCTCCAGTCTAAAATACAGGCTCAATATCCCCAGTGCTTCAGAGACAGGGGATGGAGGTGGAACGTGCCCTGTACGGGGTTCGTGCGCGCTCCTCCTGCAGATCCCGTTTGTTGTTTCACCACCTCACCACCCCGCTCAGCCTCTCAGCGCTGGCAGCTCGCTGCAGGGACATCACCCTCATCACAGTCATCAAGTCCATCCTGATTTGGAGCACGCATTGTCCCCCCTGCACCCCCCAGACGTAGCTCAGCTACCGCTGCTCAGCTCAGATCGACTTTTGAAGGAACACAGAAGGTCACCAGCAGCTTACAGCAAATCCCCTGCTGATTCTGTGCCAAAAAACTTCTCCCCAGAAGAAGTCCAGCTCTCTGGTAGGTTTGCCAGCTTCTACCGCTTTTCTTAAACTGGATCTCAATAAAGTAGTCACGTATCCACAGTGTTTAGAAACTGAGTGCATTTTCTGTTGGACCAACTCTAAAAGCTTTGTCAGGAAGCAGTGAAAGAGCCCAAAATTAAGCTATGAAATACACTGTATCCACATATTACAACACAGGAATTGACAGGTAACAATACATTCACTCACAAGTGTTATAACAATAAATATAGCCTAAAGGGGAAGAAAGACTTTTTTTTATT
>VXAX01003129.1:498534-523691 GCA_013399835.1 Leptocoma aspasia
AGACTTTTTTTTATTTTTTTTTTTTTTTTTTTCTGGTCTCGAGCTTCTGAGATAGAGCCTTGCTTTGAAAATGTTGGCTTAGAATTCATTAAGAAACAAAAGTCAACAATATCAAAATTTCTCCTCTTTCTTCTTGAAAACCCAATCACAAGTACCGCATGATTTTAAGGCATGAGAGATTTTGATTTTCCAGTAATTCTACTATCTAGTTGTGTTGCTTTAATTAGCTATCAGCAGCACTTAATTTATTTCTAGTGTATTGTTGCCAGCTTTTTACATATCTCTCCCAGCCTGTGGAAAAAATCTCAAAAATAGACCTACAAAAATTAATCTTCCTGTTCCCTGTGCAGAGATATTAAAATGGTAATTGCATTCTTTATACCTCTAAAACCTGGCTCTACTTCTAGATACTTATCTGAAAGCCCAATGAAATTTTGTGATAGCAATTGTTGATGCTACTTACACATTACTGGAAGTTATTGAGATCTGATAGTAATCATGATATTGTAAAATCTTCACACAGTGAGGCCATAGTTCATCAGTGCCTTTGGTTTTTATACTGGAGTATTTTTATTCCAGAGGAAGGAATATGAAAAAAAGAAAGAAGTGAACAGATTACACTCTTAAAAACTCCTCTAATATTTCAATTTATTTCGGTATTGTTTGGCAACTTCTCACAATAAGCAGTTTCAAATGGCCTAAAGTAATTGCAAAAGAAACCCTATTAAGAGATCCTGATGAGGAAAACTATTAAAATTGTATATACAGTTTGCTCTGATGAATCGCCCTACTTCACTTTTGCAGCAAATAATATAGTTCCACGTTGTATTTTCCTTTCACCAGAAGTGTAAATTATAGTCCTATAAATTCACCCTTACTGTCAATTAAATTGAATAAACATTGTGTGAGTGAATTAGGAAGAGATACAAAGCAATTCAATACCAGGATTAGTTATGGAGAAGACTTTTTAATGAACATAAATTGATATAATTAAAATAAATTTGTTTTTATGTTCCTGAGGTATATGCCCTGCAAAACAAACACTGGACCAAAGCTATCATCTTTCCTCAGATGAAATGGGAGCTTCCTGCTCTCTGGGATTTCAGAGATTTCTAAGGTTGGAAGATGCAGCCTACTTTGTTAAAGAAATGTAACAGAGGAGATAAAACTTCATCTTTTTGTTAAATTTAGCTTTTCTCCCCAGCATCACCTTCTTTTTACAGAAGGAAATGAGTAAATAAAAACGCCTTTCAACCTTATTATTTGTAGGCTGGCAGTAACCAGTCAGTTGCATCTCTGAATTCTCATTTTTGCAAGCTGTGATGCAGTCATATGTCAAGACCACATTTAAAATCAACGTGCAAGGTAAGAAAAGCATTTTTACTGTTACAAAATCTCTGTCTCCTTCTTTCTTTGTGTCCCTGGAATAACAGCAATAGGCTCACCATCGTTTTTTGACTGTGTTAAGGATAGGAGAGATGAATCATGTGGACCAATCTCCTACCTGACAGCACACCATGCTTTTCCTCACCTTCTCCTGGGCTTGCTTACACTCCCAAGCTGAAGCCCCATTGTCTTTGTCAGACATATTCTCCAAATCAGCTTCCATTTCAAGAGTTCTCCCTCACATGGCAAAATTATTCTGGCTGGAAAATCAGGAGAGGATTTTTTTGTGTGCACAACAGCATCATTGACAATTAGTGCCTTTGGCATCCCCTCTACAGAGAGAGGAATTTCACTCTGTGGATAAATAGAGAGCTTAGGTTTCCAGGGCTGTCAGCCCTTAACAAACAATAAATGCATGCACCAGTGTAGAAGGGAATATAAATCAGAACAGCAACTTGAAGGTTCTTTCTTAATAACACAATGCATGTTTATCTCTGAGAAAAGAAGGCCCAGCAGCTAGCAAACACCACTAAATTCCCACAAAACATGGCATTGTCTATAGCTCTTAGAAAGGTAAAACATGCTTGAATAGATGTTAGTGTTCTTAACACCAGAGGCCTGCATGCTTAGAGAAAGGCAATCACAGCACACTATTTCTCCCGGGGCACTACTAACTATTGTTCCTTATAATTGCAAGCATAAGATTTAAAAACCTTTTCATTGCCTTGATGAGTTGGTTTGCAAACTGGCAGCATACCAACCACTAGCTTAGGCTGTGTGACACCATATGGACAGTCCTTAAATCCCAAAATCCCAAAGCACAGGTCTCTCCACCCGCAGAGGATGATGCCTTTGATAAAGGCAGATCACTGGGAAGCCTGATTCCATGATTTACAGAGTGCTTTTAGGGTGAAGCTGTTCTGCTCCTCTCAGGGAATAAATTTTTCCCTTCCCCCCACCCCTTCTCTCCTCTGAATTTTCAAGGTTATTATCTCAATGCTTTTTCCTTGGTACCAATTCCTCTGAACTTGAGTTCACAATGACTCACAGCAGGGAGGCACAGAGAGAGCTACCACCAGAAGCTTTCTCCCTGGAGGAGCTTCACAATGCTGCCTATTATGTAGCAGCTTGAAATGCTGGCTAAATGGCACACATCTCTTAAACATCCCTTCTCTCATGTGTTCACCCCAGGGACCCCAGGCATGGAGATGGATCTCCACTCTCCCAGTCCCACCCTGCCCACTGGAGAGGTGTGTGAGAGTGTGGAGGGCTGCCCATCTCTGGACTGCAGCCCTGACTCCCAGCGCTGCTGTTTGGAGGGTTGAACTGCTGGGCTCAGGTCAGCCCAGTGTTCACCCACCAGCCCTTAGGAAAAACCAGCCCATATTAGTGAGGTGTTAAATTTGAGGATGTTTTCCTCAGTCACACTCATCCCATAACCCCCAAACTCAGACACTACAGAGGCTTTGGCTGTGCTGCAGTGTGGATTAAAAGCTTCTCTTCTGAAGCTTGGTAGAAGGACCTCCTTGTAGAAATGAGCCCTCCTTAGAAGAAGATCCCTCCTGTTGGAGTTTCAGGTCAGCCACCCCTCCTTGCACCCCCACACAGGAGAGCACAGACACTAAGGATAGACAACCATAAAATACTGGAAGGAAATCCACTCCCCCAGTCTCATCAGTGGAGCCAAGAGTACAGACCACCCTGCCTCCTTCCAGGCTTGTAGCCCTGCAAGCTTGAACACAGAGCAGGCTGACAAGAAGATACAGGGCCATTACCTGGGACTGGCAAGTCCTGAAACTAACCCACCAGGCATTTAAATCTATCTCTTTTGTTCCTTCTAAATTTCTCTCCCCCAAAACCCACGGCAGGTGAAATCCAATAGCATGCACTGACTCACAAATAGCTATTCATTTCAAGAAACCTTTCGCCTGAATCGTTTGGTAGAAGCTTCTAAGGAAAACACTGGCTAATAGAAAGCGTAGGTGAAATGACAAGTTGAACTGATTGCACACAATAAATAAAGCACCTGGGGCTTCAGTGTGCCACAGCTTTGTTTGGATGAACAGGATAATGATGTAAGCCTAGCAGTGGTCCAAGATTACAGGCTACTACTCAGTTCTTCTATTAAATTCACCATGTGATGCTGAGCCTTGACTCTCAGCTTTTCTTTCCCTTGACACATCTGCTTCTGTGTTATTCATTTGCAAGAGAAGGACCTTAGAAGAGGGTCTGTCTTCCTCCACAGATTCTCTGTTCTGGCCATGGTACCATGATCCCTTGATGGCATATCTAGTAATTCTCTTAACATGTGTACAATTATTACTAATAGCAGTTATAAGAATAGAAATAATTTTGCATTTTACAATCTTGTGGCCCATATAACACACTTTGTTGCAGTTCAGACATTAGTCACATTAAGTCCAAGATCATAATGGTGACATTCAGCCCCTGTGATGACTAGACACAGGGTGCTGCTTGACTGCTTACAGCAAAAATTGTTGTTTACAAGGTACTGTAGAGATGGCAGTGCTGCACTATTAAAAACATATTAAATTAATTGAATTCAAACAACCAGCCACAAGAACAGAAAGAAGAACAGTTTGGAGCTGCCTTTACAGTTAGCATTTAAAGACAAATCCTCCTTGTGAAGTGCAGCACACACACACAGAGATGGGGCAGGTCCTTCTCTGGCTTTCTCTGTGACCTTTATGGGAGGAGACAAATGGAAGTGCAGAAAATGGGGATCTTCTCTCTTCTACCCTCACCCACTTTAGCACCCTAAGAATAGCACAGATTAGTTTCACCACTTTCCAGCCTGGATTGCTCCCCTCAGGGGTAAATGCCTGCAGAATATGTCAGCTGGTAAAGCATCTTTCCAGACTGACAGGGGAAAGGTGAGCTACTTCATGAGCACCACACATCCAGGAGCTCTGAGACACCTGAGGGCACAGGGCATATGAATGAAGCCCAGAAAGGGTGCAGCAGTTTGGCAAAACTCTAAGTCAAAACACTACAATATTGAAAATCCTATACAAAACCAACCAACCAAACAAAAACAAAACAAAAAAAAGACTGGCCAGTGGAGGAAGTCAAGGTCTTATTGTGGAACTTTCTCCTTCATGCCACAGATTATTTTTTTCTTCAGGATGATGTGATTACAAGACATTATAAAGTGAAGCTTTCTGCAAAGCAGCAGAAATTTCAAGCCCGGCTGCATGGCAGAGGAGAAGAACACGTGCCCTGGCACAGCTCTACCAGCAGCCTATTGGCAACAGGCAGCTGGATTAGGCATAAACCAAATTAACAGAGGGTGGAGAAAGAATGTACTGCCTTCTCCCAGGGCATGTTTAAAAGGCTTCAGAGCAAAACAGATGAGCAGAGCCACCAGCTGCTGAGCTGTGCCCTGTCCTGGGCCAGCTGCAGGGATATCCCTCAGTCCCAGCCCTCAGATCTCTCAGGCACTGCTCCAGTATCCTGTCCTGCTGCTGTGCAGAAGGAGAAAGGTTCATTAGGAATTTCTGCCTTCCTTCTGTCAGACTCTTCTTGAAACTACTGCAGCCCTGAGCCGGCCTGACACTGCTCACGTCTCTTCTGCTCAGCATAATCCCTCAGCTAATGGCTGTATGGGAGAGGCATCTCTTCTCAGGCATGAGGCAGTGCTTGGAACATGAATATTTCATAAATGAATACAGACTTTTCAAAAATTATTAACACATTTCTGCAATCCGTGTTCAAGGATTGCTGTAAAATAAGGCAGAGCTGTGCTTTCAGGGTCTCACTTTCCACTCTCAGACTGATCCTGGCAGTATTTAAAACATGCAGCTACAGGCTTGTTATGCAGTATTAATACAACAGATCTCAAGGATATTTATCGACTGCTGCTGCTAAGAAGCATTTTAAATGCTTCCTTGACTCCCATTAGATCCTACACTAAGGTAACATTTCCTGGGAGTTTATTTATATTTCAGAGAAGAACACACTGACCATGTTCAACCTTTCCAATATTTCTTCCAGACACAAGGGATTATTTACCCATGCTTGCATGCAAATATCTCATCTAATTCATTTTGTTCTTTTAAAATGCTGGTTAAATAAAGCTTTTCAGGGAAACAGAGTCTGTTTCAATTTATCTTAGTTGAAACTGGGACTATAAATCTCTTCAGTTTCCTTTATTGATCTTAGACAAAATTACAAATATAAATTACAGCTGCTGCAAATTAAATGTTCTAATGACTGTGTTTGAAAGCAAATGCAATGGCATCAATAACACATTAGATAAGACACTGTGAGAATAGCATAGAGCTACCATTCCCTGCTGAAAGCAAAAGGATTTCTGTGGAAACTCACAGCCAGGGACTCCCTTTTCCCACAGCCATGTTCTCCTATCTCTGATTAATTTGTAAAATTACCCACACCTCATCTACAGGACTTGCAGATGGTTTGATGCAGCCATCAAGAAAACTCATCAACTGGTTTGATAGACACCATCATTTCAGAGCCAACAGCCTGAAGAGGGGTGTTCCTGAAAGTCTTTCTTATAGAAACACGGCAGGCTTTGGCTGAAATTGTATTTAGACCCAGAAAGTTTGTACAAGGTACTTGTAAAAGAAACAAGAAAGTTTGGACCAAGACAAGAATCCAATACTGGCATGTGGTGCTGAATCACTGCATTCAAAGAGGCAACACATATTTTATACAGCCCATGCTGCAGGAGATAAACATATCTCCAGCTCAGCTGTCCCACCAGGTCCCTTCACTTTTTATCTCACTGAAAGCTCTGGTCACAAGGTCATGCTTTACAAGGGCAAATATCAAGTGATGCTGCTTCAAGTGTAATATATTTCTCATGAAGAAGCTCCTATTTCACAAAGCAGCATAATCATCAGTTTTCTACACTGCTGACATTTAGACCCTTAAGCACAAAGGTATCTGTTTACCAGGTCATGAAATTGCAAGTATAATATCAGTGGCTGTGCTGTGCTTGACGAAACCATAAAACATTTCATTTTGCTGCCTAGTGAGCTTTCAAAAGCCCTGACACTGGAGAGGAGACAACATTCGTGTTACCATCAAAGTATTTCAAAACACCTACTTTTCTGTCTGTGATCTGTGGACATGCATTTTTCCTTCACTCCAATTCTGCCACTCCTTTCTGCTACAGCCAGCACTGCAAAATATCCAAGAAAACTGATTCCTTTTATGCTTTCTTAAGTTTTATGTGATCACAAAGCCTCTCTGAATAAGTATAACTGTGTGTAGTCAAGGTATTAGCATTCCTACAAATTTTGTGAAATGAGCCCCTTGGTAAGTAGACAAATGAGCTCTCCATTTATCCAGAGATAAATGGAGGACACGGGCTCTGGAAATCCTGTTGTCTTTGCAGCTCACAGAACTAATTGCTTCTAAGCAGAATTCAGCTGGTTTGATAGACACCATTGATTCAGGGCCTCACAGCCATTAAATGTGCTGCTACAGAAAGTCCTGCTCATGAATGTAGCATAAACGACCAAAACTGCACTGACTGTGAAACCACAAGGACTTTGCACTCTGGACCAAGCAGGAATTCAATACTGGCATGAACTGGCATGGTCAGAAGGGCAGGTCTGACAGACCCTCCCAGCCTGTGAGCTGTTCCACAGATGGAACTTCTCCTCTGTGCTTAAAACAGTCAATAGATCCTGATTTTTGTCTTCCCTCATTGTGTAACCTGACAAACAAAAAAAACAGCTTTTTTTGAGCAGCAATCTTTGTCTACTGCTTGTTCTGTGGTGTCAGCCAAGCTGCTGCTGAGCAGAAACCTCCACAGATACCTCGTATCACTGGCATCCGTGGTTTTGGAGGAAAATGTTGGATTTTTTTTTTTTTTCTTAAAATAAGAGCATTCAGAAAAGCTTTCCAAATCCTTGCAATGATTGAAGTACCGCTTTCTGTTTTAATGGTGAAATTAGTGGACATGCCAACCGTGTTCTAAACTTCTTGTCTTGGCTGGTAGACCTGCATCTCCAAGAGGGAAGCACAGGGGCTCCTCCACAGGGCATGGATGGCCTCTGACCTAGGGAGAGTGTTTATGTAAATTAGAATTAGACTCTGACATTACTTTTTGTTCTTTGCTGAATATCAGTTTGTGGAATTTCATTCATGATTTCCTTGACCTTTAGCTGCACTTGATATTTTCTTATACCAGAACTTGACACTTCATAAAGAAAAACTCAAGAAAACATCAGCCAGCAAGCTAAACATCCACAGGAAGGGCAGATCTCAAAATGAACTGATAAAAACCATCCCCTTGCTGACAGCCTGGAAAGATCTGCCCTACTTAAAGCTGCCCAAAGCAGGATCTTCTGCCTTGACACCACTGCTTATGCTGATTCTCTCAAAATCCTCAGGTTTTTTGGGTAATAGTGCTGTACATACCTGCCTTTGGGGAGATTTTTCTCCTCTCCTTTAATATGAGTGAGCCCAAGCTACTCTGCATGTATGCATTCATGCATGTACAAATTTCAGTGAGTATCTTGCACAGGAACATTCTGCAAAAATCATTTGCTGGATGCAAAAGCTCAGCTGAGAGAATTATCAACATCCAGCAGTAAATGCTGTAATCTCAGCATTAAATGGCAAGAAGGCAATTACAAAGATCAGGTTAAATACCTTTCACAATCCCTACAAGCTATAAGGCTTGAAATGTTTGCCCTTAGAATTGTAACTCGGTAGCACAGGGTCTGGGTAATAGTGAACCAGAGTGGAAAGAACCTGGGACCCCTGGCCCCTCACCTCCTGTTATTTGCAGAAGGTAAAAGCATGCCCTTTTTGTTCAAGACTCTCATGGAGTTTTGCCCACAAAAGAAACAGGGAAATGTCTTTGATTATATTTAAATATTTCAGAGAGGTGACCAGACTGTGGAAGTTTAATTACCTTAAGCCGTGAGAGGGCAGAGGATTGAGGGCAGTGACAAAGAGAATGAAAAGGAGAAAAATGAACTTTTTTCCAGGACAATGCAATGTTACTATTTATGAACCTGCAAGAGAATTAGAGCTGAAATAATTAGACAGAAAAAGAGATTTTAATTAATGATGGTAATTCTTACGAAAGGAACCAGATTGCCAGCCCTGGAAACTGCCAGTTCATTTTATCCACAATGTCTATACAATCTCAATGAGGCTATGTCAGAGATCCCCAGCACAGGACATTATCCTGGGCTCAGAAGTTCAGTTTCTGATTGCTCATACATCTTGTCTTTTGCTGCAGTTGAACATTGCAACATGAATAGTTGTTCACTAAATCAATTCCATGGTACAAGCAGATCCTTGGACATGGACCAACTGATCTCTAACAGCTTGAATCAGATTATAGCAGTGACCAAGAATCACAAAAGCTACTGAAATAAATGTAAAGCCACTTAGGTTCAAATGGCTGCTGCATCAGGGTCTCAGCCTGAGGAATTCACAGCAAATTGATCACCAGCTTCCTCCAATACCTAAGTAACCCTTAACAAACCCAGAGCACAGCAACAAGGACCAAAGGGAAAAAAAAGGAACCTTTCATTCAGATCATGCCATTTCAGTTAACTTCTGATCATACATCTGTGCCTTCATCCCAGTCCTGATGATGGCTGCTGTGGGAGACAGCAGACATCACATTTTGCAAAGAGCAGCAGCTGCAGAATTTGTTTCCAAACTGGAAGGTGAGGAGGAAGTTGGGGTATTTTTAGTAGTTGAAAATAAAATCCTGGAATAATGAAATATCAGCAGAAGCCTTTCACCATCTACCTTTGCATCCTGTTCTCCATGCTTTTGCAGCTGGGTGGAGAATTCCAGAAGTGCTGAGCAGACTAACAGATTTGGGGTTCAAGTTCCCTGGTAGAAGGACAACTAGCCTGGCTTGTTCCTGAAATTTGATTTCTAGTCCCCACTGGCTTAGCAACACAGCTGCCTTAAGCTAAACACCTTGCTGTGGTTCTCATAACATCCTGTGGCAAAGACAGCAATGATTTTCACTACTTGAGCCTAATGTGAAATAGATTAAGTCACATGTATCAAATTCACTTTAACATGAGTATTTCTATTACCTGGGTCAGAGAGTCTGTGCAGTCGCTCTTCAAACCCGCTGTTATTAATTCAGCAATTACAGCTTTATGGTGGCAGGAAATCCTCAGTGTTTGAGCTGGGACTGGAGAGCTGTAATTCCAAATGGGACATGACATGAATTACTGGATTGCTGTAGTTTTTCAGCTTTTCATCCATTTTCACTGCATATATTAAAAATACAGCAAGTAATTCACTTTTAATTATGCAAATTCAAAGACAGTGAGACAAGAGATGGATGAGTTTTTAAATGCCTGCTCTGCCTGGCCACCTGGGGTTAGCACAGAAAATCCACCAGCTAATCAGGTAACCTGGCCCACCATGCTCCTGCTTGCCTGACTGTACAAAAAATTACCTCTTTTTAGTATTCTGCACCATCAAAAGAGCACAGGAAAAAAATTGCCAAAGAGAGGGAAAGCTGGGCAAAGGCAAACCTTCTCAACCTGCCTTTCTCCTTCCCTTAAGTGTTTAGGGACAGCTGATACACAGCTGCCCTCACACCTGACATCCCATAAAACCTCAGAGGCTTTCAGGCTTTCAACTTGCCTTCTAATTTGGTCATTCTCATCCTCAGCCACCATTTCTCAATTAAAGGAAAAATTTTCCCAATAGAGCTATTAAAAAGAACTTTTAACTAGAATATTCAAACCAAGGCCATAGTGTGCATCAGCTTCCATATTCTGCAGATCTATCCTTGGCTTCTTTTCTGCTTCTTAGCAAAATCTCTGGCTGCAGCCAGCTTTTATATGCATGAGTCCATACACAGGTCTGTGAGTCTGGTACACTGGTCTCAAAGATGTTGCTAAATTGTAAGATAGCAAGTGTCTTGTTAAAAGTCTAGTGTCTGTACCTAATAGCTAAAGTGTTCAGTGTGGTAATTACAGAGGTGAAAGACTGCTGAACATGTGTAAAAAAGGAAATAATTGGAGTAGCAGCAATGGAAAAATGTCTCCAAGCCTAGAGCAATTGTTATTTTGCCTTCCTACTGATGTGCTACTTATCGAGGATACAGTGGTTAGAAACCAGCTCTGTTTAATAAATGCTAAGTTCAGGTGTTTTCCACCCAGAAACCCCAAGTCTTCACATCCAGTACATACACAGCTTAGCATGCAGAGGTAGAATTACTCAAGCACCTTATTGCCTTGCCCTGAAAAATTACATCTACCTCTTGTTCCTGGGAGCCTGGGAGAACTTTCTTGCAAGCACATTAGCAATGCAAATCTCCAGCAACCTACTGGAAAGAGGGTGCTAGAGAAGGTGCTCACAAGACACTGCTGTGCTGAGTTCTTCACATTAATATTTACAAACCAGGTGGAAACCTCTCATTTTCTCTAATCTCTTCATCCTGCTTTCCCCACCCAGAGATCTCACTGCTAGTTTCAGTATTGCTTCTTTAAAGGTGATTGCTTGCAGCTTCTTCAGCAGCTATTCCATGTGCTGAATTCTTTCAGTACTTTCCTGGGTGCCTATTACATAGAGTTTCAAAAGCAGAAATCTTCCTGAAGAGGAGTGGGTGGTTCAAGTTGGTTTTTTTCTGTCATGTCCTTGGCATTGCCATCACAAATCTCACTCAGATGTGGTATCTCCCCTGCAGCCCTGGAATCCAGCCTTATTCTCAAGCTTTTTGAAACTCATTGCTCCATTTTGGCATACCTGCTGATCACAGCCTTCATAAACCTAAGCAGAACTGAGCATTACCTTCACCTTGCAGCTTCTGTAGAAACCTTAGTCATGCATTAGTCACTTGCAGTCTCAGCCACTGCTACTACGTCTAAAACTGTGTTAAACTCCTGCTCTCCACAGAGTGAAGCACAGGATTAGCTCACTCACCTGTTTATCTGCTCCATATTGACAAAGATGTGTTCTGCTGGGCAGGGCAAAGTCACCATTTCAGTATCCCCAGCCTGTTCCCTGACTGCAAAGCTGTGGGGGGACTTCTCTCTCAGCCTGATCACGGAGCACTTCTGGCTGATGTGACACAACCTCTGAACACTCCGTGTCTTTATCAACTCACCATCAAAGCAGTCTCAGTCCAGGGAGCTAAAGATCTGAAACACTGCAGTGGGAAAAGCAGTTCTCGCTCGCTGTGAACAGAAGAGTTTGAACTCCCCTGCCTCCCACTCCTGCTAAAGGGAAACCTGATTCTTATTTATAATCAGGAGGAAATGAAGACCACAAAATGAGAGGATGACAGCATCATTAAGGATTTATTTCAAACTACAGAACAAAGCAGAAACAATATATTGGCTTGATGGAGATTAAAGACTTCTGTGGATTCTCCCATTCTCATCTGATCTCACCATTACGTAGCACTGGTTCTCATAACTTTTAATTTTAATTCTGCAATACACGTCTGCTGCCAGTTCTACCAACCAAAGACTGTACAAAGATCAGCTCGTAATGAGAGTCAGTTTAACCTCACTTACTTCATGTCAGTGGTATCATGGAGATCACTTATATACTTGCATGTTAAGTAAAGCAGTTAATTGTGCCGTTGTACCTGGTTTAGACATAAAAGGCAGAATTAATAACAGGTTTAAAGAAAAGGCTTAGAATAGGAGTTCTGTATGCAGGAAAAGGGCTAGTGTGAGTTAATGTCAGCTTGTAAATAGAAAGCATGGCTAATATTTGGTTAAAAGATAAGATTAGAGTGTTTGCTATTGATTTGAATGACATACCTAGGATAGAAAATAAACATCTTGATGGAAAGAAGTGACAGAAACACCAAGGCTGACCCTTTGTGCAAAGTAAGGTTCTCCTAAGCAAATATGGCTATCAGACTGGAAATATCCCTTTCTGTGCTTGTCCCAAAGGGATTCTCATACCGTTCATGGAGACCAAACAGGCACCTCAGGATGCATTTCGCCTCTGACAGAGGAGAAGTACTTGGCTCCAGCCAAGTACTTCTCACTCAGCTGGGAGATGTGGGATGGCCCCACACGCCTGCACGTGGAGCCAGGGTTTGATTGAAAGCATAGCATCCAGGTCAGTAGGAGTCCTGGAGGAATTCATGGGTACAATAGGGCATACAGCAGTTTTGCAGAGGGCTGGAGGGGTCTCCCATTCATTTCTGGGGAGAAAACAACAATAAAACACACCAAAAAACCACCCAAACAAAGCAAAAAACATTGTGAACCTATTTTGCATCTTTAGGCACCTGAATACCTTTCCTCAATACCTGCTTAGAGCAAGAAGGAGTGTGGGTTGGCAGGCAGAGATTAGAGACTTTCAACTCACTATTCATTTCTCAGCAATTATGCTCTTTCCCTTACCCAGGACAGACTGTAAAATGACTATATTGTCCTAAAAGACTAAACCAAGGAAACAGAAATGTAAGTTAATGCTTTCTATATGTCTGTTGCCATTTCATTAAAAACCCTATTGAACAAAAATGAAAGGTATCCATAGGTACAAAACCAACTTTTAATTTTTTTGTTTGTTTTAGTTTTAATGGTCCAAGACATTGTTTGAACAGCAAAGCTATTATAGACTTACTTAGCTGATTTCTTTCTGAGTACACCAGGACCCAGATCCTTCCTACAATGAACACTACAGAAATCAGCATTAGACAAAAGTTACTGTGAAACCAAAGTGTATTTGTGCAGCAATAAAAAAGAAAGAACTGGGACAATAACGAGCAACCAAATAGTAACACAGTTAAGGGTGCTGCTTTGCAGGAGACAAGTGACTGTTCTGAATTCTGAAGTGCCAATGTAATGAATCACAAGAGCCCACTGAAATGAGAGCAAACATATAAATTCTTTTTATTTCAATATGTACAAATAGCAAAGCAATTTGTGGCTGTTAACCTCCACAGCTTGAGGACAATATGTTCATCATTATTGTATAGCACTTCCCTCTTCAGAAATTCTCTGTTGATTGGCTTTGTGTTCCACTGAAACATAATGTATACCTGAAAGGGTGCTCAATATCAGACAATGCTGAGTAGCTCATAAAAAAGTGGACAATTTTAAAAAGGAATAACTAGAAAAGGAAGCAAACTGTTACAATTCGTTATCGCTGACAATGCAGATTATGAAAACACACTAAAAATATTTTGATTTTTGCTTTTGCATGGCTTTCATGGCCCCTCCTTTTCTAAGGAACTTAACATTTTTGAGTTTTTCTCCTTCATCTGCACTCCAGTTTCATCTCTACATCCTCTGCCTCCACAGCTCCACCTGAAGTGCACCTATTTCCATCTTCTCTGCTCTGTTCTGAGTCATAACCAAGTCTTCTGTTGAAAACACCCAACTGCCAACAATTAAATTTGACTAGAAACTCACTTGTAGAGCAGGTGCAGGTGGCCAGCGTGGGTTTGGTGAGGTTGGCTGGGCACACACCACTCCAGGTGACCACAGTGACCACTGCTCTGTCCTCTCCCCTGGGCAAGCCAAGTCATCCTTCCTCAGGGCTGGAAAAATACCTTGGCCAAAGCAAATTTTTCCTACACATCTCTGAAGGATGAGAGGCTGCAGCACCTTCCTGCTGCCACCCCTGTGGGGAAGGTCAGCCACGAGGAGAGGCAAAGCAAGGTGCTTCAGTGCTGTCCTTGCAGGAGCTGTGCACCTTAAACAAGCCATGCATTAGAAAATCCCCTTCTCCCTGCACCCCTGAGGGCAGATGAGCTGCAGCCACTCTCCAGGACTGTGATTCTGAGATTTTTGTGCAGAACTCACCCTTCAGCATTCCCCACAAGAGGTTCCATGAGTCAAGGTAAAAGCTCAGGCCCTGGACAGAACTACGAACATGGCAAGAGCATTCCTCCTAGAAAGTGCTTTTTTGGTTTACTGAAAGTTTGGGGAAACAAATATATTATAATCTGGCTACGGAAGTGTAAATAGTAACAAATACCTTTCATTTTAGACCTGTTAATAGTCAATGGAGAGGCAGGAAACAGAAAATGCCCAGAATTCTTCACCAGGCAATTGAGTCTTTCAGGAGCTACCACAACAACAAACAACTTGTTTAGTTAGAGGAGGAGAAAACACCATAGAACTTAAGAAGCATTTTGCTCAGGAAATCACATCTTTCCCCATTTTGCAGCTGACACGTTGCATTGCAAGTCTGTCACAGCACATTACCTCGGTGATGTGGTGTAATGCAACACTGCTGATGCAACCCAATCTGATGTGTCTAATGTGATACATCAGGTACAATGTTTGGGAAGATTCTTCTGGAAACAGCATCCACAGAAGAGCATCTTTCCCCGTCTTTGCCAATTAAAAGAGCCTTTCCAAGGAGTTGTATCAGTTGCAGATAATTGCTTTTTCACAGGTAATTAGCAAATACAATTAGTTGTGGGAAAGGTTTGCTTTTCAGCAACTCACACGCACAAAAAAAAAAGGGGAAAAGATGATCATAGCTGAGATATAAAGTTGTTCCAGGGGAGCAGGACCTGAGTAGGTGTTATTTAGAGGGCTAGATTGTGCCACCATTAGGCTGGTATTTTTTCTCCCCCACTGACAATTGAGAATTGAGGGTTTGGAGTTCTGTGTTTACAGATTTTCATTTAGGGCCCCAAACTGGAGTTTTATTCTGAGGGAAAATAATAATAAAGTCACCCATTTGTCCAGAGATGCATCAAAATTCACAAAAAAAATAGGAAATATCTATCAACCTTATGAGCTCCTCAGTTTATAAACAAACTGGCAGATAAGTTTGCTAATGTCTGCAGAAGATAAATATCACCAAAAGTGAAATCAAGTAAAAATACATCTCTCAACAGACATTGGGGGACACTAGAGTGAATTCAGAGTGATTTATTCCATTGTAAGTACTGGGCACTGCAGGTAAATTGAAGACCACCTGAAATCCTCTCCACGTGTTTCCAAAGCCAGCTGCAGCTATGGAAAACTGGATGCTGACATACAGAAGGGGCACAATCCATGACCCAGACTTCAGACAGCCCACCAGAGTGAGGTGTTGGTGAGCAGGGGAGGCTGCAGCTGCAGGGAAAGCTGCTGGAAATCCCACACTGAGAGCCTGGCAGCAGGAGGGGCTGGTGGGGCAAAGCCACATCTCTGCTGAGTCACTCCACCAAGCCAGGGCAGGTGAGAGCAGAAATACACACAGGCTTTCAAACTGATTTAAAGCAGGCCTTCAAAGGAGGAGCCAGCAGCAGCTCTAAATGTTTTCTTTCCATTTAGCACCTTCCCCTGCCCTGCCATGGCCACACAGTGCTGCAGCTGCCTTGGGAGTGTGACCTGCTGAGCCTGGGAGAGAGCAGCAGGGCACTGGCACAGGGACACAACACCAGGCCATTGCACTCTCTGCTTGGGCTGATATTTCAAGTGTAAAATGTAATTCCAATCTCCATAAAAAGCTATTTGCTCCCTAGTCTCAGGATTCTTACACCCAGTTTCAACCGTGAAATCCAATCGGGGGAAAAAAAAAAAAAAAAAAAGGAATTATGCTCAAAGTCTGGAAATCCTGCAAGAGCCTTCCAGTCTCAGGCTCAACTGTATCTTAAGAGGCATCTGGACAGTTGTGTTTCTCTTCTCTGGAGGTGTGGCAGAGTGCCTTGGCTCCAAAAATCCACATTTTCAAAGCCCAGCACGTGCCCCTTGAAATTCCAGATATTTATTGGATATTTCTACATCCGTGGAGCTCTTCTAACAAAAGGACCAAAGACAAGCTTTCAGAATTTTGAAAATATGACTCAAAATGCACGTGGCAAGTGTACAAATTCCTCTCTGAAATGCTGAGTCCTTGCAGCCCCTCAGGGCTTCTCCTCAGCCCTGGCCACTGGTGGTATCACAAGCCCCTGCTGTTTACAGCTGCCAGCCCAAAAGATTATTATTACTTCTATTATTTCATAGGAGCAAAAATATTTCTCACCCTTCCTAATCCACCAGCGCTTCCCTTGCTGATTCAGATTAGCTGATAGCATGCATCCTGAAAGATTTATTGCATTAGCTGGACTTTCTTTTTCACCATTTCATTTTCTCTCCTTGCACACGTGAAGTTTTTTCTCTTTTATGGAGGCTTGTATTTAAAATTATCTTAAATCACTGAAGGATAAGCAATGAGCAAAGAGACTTTCAAAGGTTTGAAATTTGGTCTCCCTTCAAGATAAAAAGTTGGATCTATATCTAAATTTTCCAAGTTGCTTTGTGAAATGTGAAAATTTATCAAAATAATTTAGAACACAGATTGCAATTTCTGACACCAGTTTCTAGTGAGCTATTGCAGGAACAGCCTTTCTCATGTTCTAATATTTTCTAAATTAGGGACCGTAAGTGGAGTAGAAATACAATAATTTCTGAGTATTCTAATCGAGAAGTAGGTAACATATTTTATGAGAAAACATGCAATAACAATTTGTATTTCCTTCTCTGTCTTACTGCATTGCCTTAAGTCCCACAGGTATAGGATTAGCTGAAAAAAATCATCTTTAATTAAATACAAAATAAGTTTTTGACTCTTATGATTATGATGTAAAGCTTGAAAATATGATCTCTATATATTCTGAAGCTTCAGAAATGAGACTTGTTATCTATTTTATCATTTGCTACATTTCATCCTTTCTTTTCTAAAAGATGTTAGGTATTTTTTGGAGGCTTGAAATCATTCTGTAGGGCGAAGAGTGATTTATGTGTTACACCTGTGAATTGCTCCATGCACCCAACACGCTGCTATGCATCACCTGTCAGCTCATGTACCAACCATTTTATCAGTGCTCGAGGCAGGACTTAAAAGAGCTTTTCCCAACCAAAACCTCCCTTTGGATTTTTCAAATTTTGTCTCCTGGCATCTGATATTATCAAGTGTGACAGCATGCTGCTCATGGAAAAAAAAATCCACCCCGCTTTAAAATCTTTCAGCTGTCCCTTATATCAATCATTTTTTGCTTTTGTTAAATTCAGGCCACATGTCTGTGTCAGTGAAATCAGCCACTCCATGTGAAGAGCACGGTGTGGCTGCATTTATTTCTCTAAAGAATGAAGTTCACCTGATATTCTACTTTATTGGGAGAAACGATGGCATGGCCATCTGCCTTCTAATTAAGAAGATTATTGCATCTCAGAGACCAGGAAGCCTCATCTGTATCTATTCACTATCACATCTGTGGCTGGGGAAGGGGGAAAGAAAATCTCTTTGCTACTCAGGGACTTGGTTTAGCAGTTCACTGACATGGGAGTCGGTTATCTGCTTCAATATCAGGTAACAGCACCACCTTCTGCCAACAAGTTACCAACTCTTTAGCAAATTATTAGGTCCATTTTCTCTCTGTGATTTCAGTAGCTTTCTCAAATGTTTCTGATGTAGACAGCAAACTTCAGACCAAAATCCTTAAGGCTATTTTAAAACACATCAAGCTGTCCAGAAGAGACATAGATGAAATTATTGAAATTTACTTACAAAAATACAATAAAACTAGAAGTTCTAAAGCTCAAAATGGTCTGGTTCAGCAAAACACTTAAATACACGCTTAACTGCACAATACCTAAATAAATCCTCAAACATTTTTTGCTGAAGCAGGGCTTGAAGTACCATTGCAAGATTACCAGTCCTGCTCCTGGACACTTCCATGGTATTTTCAACAAGATTTGGGAGGCCAGGCAGGACAGGACACTTCCATGGTATTTTCAACAAGATTTGGGAGGCCAGGCAGGACCACAGCACCTGGCTTAGTCTGAAAATAACATTTGGTTCCTATCTGAGCTTTCATCCTGTGCCAAAGGGGAAATGACAGAAGCAACAGGAGAGAAAAATGGAGCTCCCAATAAGAGAGGCACGAAAGGAACAGGTCTCTCCTGCCCAGGTGGGAGTTCAGCTTTTCCCCCCTGTAGCCCTGGAGGGGTAGGGGAGAAGGTCCCAGGCTGCAGGTGAGACCCTGTGTGCCCAGATCTTGTTCCAGTGGCCCACACCAGGTGTGTTTGCTCAAAGAGCTGCTGCCAGCAGCTCCACACAGCAAGAGCGAGCTGCTGACAAGGGCGTGGGGTGATGGGACAAGAGAGAATGGCTTTGAGCTGAAGGAGGGAAGATTTAGATTAGGTGTTAGGAGGAAATTCCTTCTGGGAGGGTGATAGAGCCCTGGCTGAGGCAAGGAAAGGCTGGATGGGCAGTGGGTATTGCTGAGGAAAGGCTGCAGATGATTTGTCTCAAACCCAGCAGTTGTTCTCTCGAGCCTTCCTGTCCAGGGAACAAAACCAGTAGCAATACATCTTCCTGACTCTTCATTTTTCTCTGATTTCAATTACCATGACTGGAATGGCAAACACACCTGACCATGCTGGTGATGGAGAATTCAACTTTGGGGAACAAATACTGCTGGGAAGCCTTGGACAAATTCTGCTTTCTCACATTGCTGCAGTTCATAATGCTACAACCACCCAGAGTAAAACATGTCTTCTCAACCACTTTCATTGAAATAATCAACCCTTTCCAGTGCTATCAGTGGAAACACAGGAAGGAATTAGCAGCAGGCAGACTCCTGCACCTGCCAGCCATGCAGATGAGTGTACTGAGAGATGGGAAGCACTGCATTAAGCAAAGCAACATCCGCCACATGCTGCTCTCATATCCACTCTCCCAAGGGAAAAGTCAGAGTAGAGAGGGTTTGGTTATGGATTTTGATCATCTAGGGTTGTTTATCACATGAGCTGGAAAGTTTTTTTCCATGAATTCCTGCATCATATTTGTAACTGTTCACTGCACAGGCAGATATGGTTTGGAAGTGCAAACAGGGCCTGTCAGCAGGGAGAAGGCTGGCTCTGGGAAATGCAGAACATTTCCAGGCAAGCTGCTGTAACTACTCCTTAAAGCCAATTCTTGGTTTCTAATAATGCTGAGGGGACTCTTAATTGGATTCTGGTGTTTTCCCTCACATTCAGCAGCAGCAATGCCTGAACACTTTGCTGCACTAAGCTGGGTGACAGAAGTGGGTAATGAGACTTACAGTGCAAAATGGGGGCATTAGTTCCTGGGAAGGTAATTGAACAGCCCCTGACTGAGCCTGCAGAGAAAACTCACTTCCCTTTTGCTCTATGTTTTACATATTGGTTTTCATGTTTCCTCTTGAGCTCCGTGCCTCTGTGAGTTATAATCTAGGATGCTGAGGGGGTTCCACATCTGGTGCAAAACTGTTGGCAATTCCACACAGCCAGGACGTGTGGAGTTGAGTGGATGCACACCAGTCCCCAGAGGAGGTGCTCCTACATCTCCTGCAAGATATTCCCATGTACTGTTCAGGGAAAATTCTCAAAACTGTGTGCAGAAAGTCAGAGTGGGGTCTTTTAATAGCAGAAAACCTGCCAGGGAGGAAGCAACTCCTTAACTTTAGATGCATAAAAACTATTAAATATATCTTAATGTCTCCATCTATGTTCTCCTTGCACTTTGCAATGATTGCCCTGCCTTCAGCTTAAGTTAAACGTTTAATTTTTAGACTGCTAAGCTTCAGAGGGGTGAATCTTACACAATGTATAATATTAAGGTGTACTGTGATTTAACTGTAGGAAACATCCTCTTTCCTGCCAAGATGGTCCCTCAGTGTGGGAAGCACACCTAGCTGCCACTGGAGCCAAGGGATCTGGGAGAGATGGTGTCACCAGACACAGAGATAAAGAATAAAGCACTGATGAGACAATCAATAAGCCAGTAATTAGGGCTGCTTGGCAGGTTGGGGATGTTTTGGTACTTTACTTGTGGGTTTTTTTTCCTATGGATTTGAAAGAAGTTTGCTTCTCTAAGTTTTAGAACCATTTAAATGAATCCCAGTTCTGTTCAAATCAATGAAAGTCTTGGTGAGACAGCTGTAATTTTATGTGCATGTGTTTTAGTAAATTAGAGGGTTTAGCCTTAAGGATTCACTTTAGTGTAATCTACTAAAAAGATAAGTAGAGCCAGATGTAGTGTCTTATAAACTGCTGGACAGTTGCAACTGGAATGACAGCCTTGAAAGCAACTTTATAGCATAGGCAGCAGATTTTCTGACTCAAAAAAAGTAGTATTTTACATAAATTGTTGTAAATATTCTATATTTACAATTCAAGAAGGAAGGATACAAGTAGGTTAAAAAAAAAAAAAGCCTGAGTAATTGGTAACAGTTTTATCTTGTTCTGTTGGTGTATATCCATGGAGAAACACAAGCTGTATTACAAACCATTTAACTAAATTAAATTCTAGTTAGCATCTGGGATCCCATCAATAAGGGTCTATATTTCTGAGGAGCCACAGACTGGTGGCAGTAATAGACACATAAAGATTTTAATAGGTAAGTAAATTTGTTTTGCATTTCTCCTGCTACCAGAACACACTTTAGCAGAGTAATTAGTGGTTAGATATCTGACTATAATTAAGAAAATTCTCTAATCATTAAAAATTCTCAAGAAAGAACATTCATCCCATCAGTAATGTTTACTTATTCTGAGGCACATTCACCCAGCACCAGAAATAGTTGTCACCTGGTTCCTTGCTCCACATAAATCTTTAACAAGATATTTTCATCACAATTAGAAAGTGATTTTCAGAGTCACCATCAATTTGTGATCATTTCATATGTCTTTAGACACTGAAATTGAAAAAAATAAAAGGAATAAAAATCGATGCAGTTCAGCTATAAATCCCCAAGAGCTGGGCTATGTCATAGTGTCTTTATGTGCTAGTCCCACTCCTTTTATAAATCTCCTGACTCTCCTGGGTCCTCATGAGGGCTGTGCATAGAATAAGTGACTACAATAAATCCTGAGTGATAAGCATTTCCCCCAGCCTAACCAGCCTTTTTATGTCCAGATTTTTTTCTGCTGGTGTAACCACAAGTGTGACTGTCCTGTTCCAAGCACCATTCCACAGGGGCACACACTCTCCCAGGGCTGAGCTCAGCAAGGTGGACCTGAGCCTTGCAGGTGTCTGCTCACCCTTCATGGATGAGGTGCAGATCCAAAGCTGGAGCTCGTCAGCTCACCCAGAACGGCACCCAGACCTCCCAACACCAAACCTACTGCCCTATTTCTGCAAACCTATTCACTTCTGGCCTGCAGTTTCCCACTTCTGAACAGTTTGGGGACCAAATTCTCATTGAAGTCAGTGGAAGATAAACATGAACATGGACTGGTGACATTGCAATTGTATTTTGGAAACTGCCAAGCAAAATAAATCTGGTAGTGCGTGACATTTCAATTCCAATGGCTGTGCCTGCAGCTTTCTCATCACTAGTAGGTCTGAATCTTCCCAAATGCTAACTTGCCAAGTTCAACATGAAATCTGTAAAAATATTAGGCCTATTTCTTTCTGATTGTAAATAATCACCGGCAATAAACATTTTTCAGGATGGAAGAAAGGATTGCAAAGTCACTGTAAAGATACAGAGCAAAGCTGATTCCTCCCCCACAGAGCATCCAGCACCAGAGAGCAGGTGATGGGGACAGACTGGAGAGAAGAGGACAATAAAAAACCAAATTACAGCACTGAATCCAGAAGATGTGCAGGCTAAAAGAGATTAATTTTGTCAATAAGGCATGGAGCTGTAATTTGGAACACCCTGGAAAGAAGAGATTTCAATTGAAAAAAAAACACACCTTTGCTGCTCATAGCCAGATGGTGAGCGCAACAGGATTTCACATTTTTGGCTGTCAGGGAACAGAGCTAATGGTATGGGATTTGTTTCATACCAACAATGAAGAACTCAAAGGCTAACTCAAACAGCAGAGACTAAACACAGAGCCTGAGCTCAACAGCAGCTCTGGATCTAGAGGAACATACATTCTTCCCACACAGACTGACATCTGGCAAACACCTGAATGGGAAAACTACCAGCAGTTATACATTTGCTGAAATGCTTCTCTAGTCCTCTTTTTTATTTCTGTATTTTTATTTTTTTCCTGAATCGGCAATAAGATTACATCCTTATTGCCCTCTCATTGATTTCTTCCTCAGAGGCAAATGACAGCATTTCTGAGAAATAAATAAATAACCAAATAAAATAAAGCTGAGAGGCAATCTGCATGTAAATCAGCATTAGTCATTGACATTTGAGACTTGAAAATAAGCCATCCCAGTCCCAGCTGTCCCCACAAAAGCTGATCTCCTTTGTAAGGCAGAGAACACTGCAAGCAAACGGAACCAAGGATGAATATAGATAAGATGTAAACCCTCTTGGCTTGAAGTTTTCCCTAAAATGTCCTTTGTTCTTGAGCACTTAGGAATACTTTTACCTACTGCTGCTGTTGATGGGAGTTTTGTCTCTGGTACTTTCCTTCCAAGGATGCAGTTCCCTACAATTCTTCCTGAGTTGTTTGCTCACACTTGCAGCACATGAGGTGGCTGCTTAAACTGGGGACAACATTCATTATTCCACTCCCTGCATTATGCACAGCTGTAGTAAAAGCTGTTAAGTTACACCAGGTTTTCTCACTGTTTTTTCCAAAGAATTTTTTCACTGTCAATATTCTAACATTCAGATAACACGGCTTTTACTAAAAATCAAGATATCTGACTTTGCAACGCAAACATTACTGGAGATTGTGCAGAGTTCTGAATAGTACTAAAAATATTTTATTTGGCCAAGTCAAATTACTTAGTTCTACCTCTTGTCAGTATTTTTACTCAAAACTCAGCTCCAGGGATGGTTCTGTGCTGCTCTGACCTCTCTTTCCTGCTGCTGCAGGGAAAGGCAGAGGTAGTGGAGGGCTGTCCAGGGAGGGACGTGTTTTGCCACCTTCCATAGGAATTACCCAAAACCAGGGCAGGATTTCTATTGCTGCCAAAACACTAAAACCATCAGCCAGTTGCTGTCCCAAAAGACAGCAGGAGATGCTGCACTGCATGAGAAAAAGCACCTTTCCCAACATTCCCTTAACCTATCACACATCAGGGAACTTAGTGGAGCTGCTGGCCCCAAAAGCAGTTCGCCCAAGTGGGCCAGCAATTAAACACAGCAAAATGTGGATAATGCAGCTTGTAATTCCCTTCCAAAGTGATATTCCAAAGGGATATTTCCCTTCTCTTCTCCAGGAGATATGGCCCTGATTCCACTATGAGTGTTTGTGGAGTGAGGTATTCGCTGGAAGTGCTATCCTGTTTTCATGTGGAATCTTTCCCTTTTGGTGCCTCCTTTCTGGAGTGAAACTGAAGCACTGTGTGTCCTTCCATGCAAAGGAAGGTCAGAAATGAAGCCACGAGGCCCTGACTGACATAGGGAAGGGACAGATGCCAGGGGAGTCTTTCTAGATCCAGAGTCAATTTTTTACTTATGTTTTTGGGGTGGCTTTGGTTTCTTTGCGGGTTTTTGGGGTTTTTTTGGTTTGGTTTGGTTTTTGGTTTTGTTTTTTTTTTTAATTAAGAATGAAAAAAAAAAAAAGGAAAGTAAATCCCTACTCTTGAACACTTTCATTTTAATTATGGATAAAATACATCCAAATTCCCAAAGCTCTAATTATGTGCATAAGTTTCAGCATAATGCAAGCTTGGTGTTGCTTAACAGAGCAATGAGGTTATGGAAGAATGAAAATATTGATTTTCTTTGACAGAGATATGGAGGGCTCAGTTTTTGGGTCCTTGCAGTGGTGTTATCAGCTTAACCAAGTCTAATTAACTTCATTCATTGTGAAGTTTAAATAGAAATACAAGAAAAGTCTGTTCAACAACCAAGAGCACAACCAAATGCTTCGAAACCCTTGGCTGTATTAATTTCCCCTACCCTTTCTCCTTTGCTTTTTTGGTCAATCAGAGATCAAAGGCTTTTGACCCCCTAAAGGTAACACACTCTGAAAGGCTGGAAAAATCCACCCTTACCAAAAGTATGTGAAATGTCGTGTGCCTGGTACTGAGAAACCTTCTGGAATATGGAGACCCAGCCCTGGCTTGGATGAGCTTGTGATCTTCTCCAAGGTGACTGTTCAGGACACAAATGAATGTCACACTCTCAGTGTTTTCATCACCATCAGCTGGTGTCTGGAAACTAATTCTGCCCTTTACTCTGTTGGCCCAGCTGGTGTATAGGTTCCACTGATGGAATTTACTAGTTTTTGTTAAAAAGACAATTTCTCCACTTCCTTTCCAATATCCTCCTGGCACTGTATACCCTAAAATGCTTTTCCTAGCAAAACCTCCATATCAAAAAGTCAGTTACTGCAGCACATGAAGCATTAATACTTCAACATGCCAAATAAATCATAGAACAGGACAGAGTATCCTGAAAAAAATGTGCCATTCTTCCTGGTTTTTCTGCAATTGTAGCTATACTGTCATATCAAATCAGCTCGCCAACTCCAGCGCACGCAAAGAGAAACCCGACAGAGAAACTCACTTCTCAAGTGGTGAGAAAAAGAGAAATGAAATTGTGCAGTGGGCAGGGAAGATCATCACAGTTACAGAGTGAGCAGTGACCTTGCTGTCCCAGCACAGGTGAGCACCAGAGAGCACCACGCTCCTTTCCTGGCCTCACTGCCATGATCCTTTTGAAGGAAAAGCAGCTTTCTTCCCAACACAGAGGCAGGATGAGCCTGGGGCATCCTCCTTCCCTGTCCTGCAGTGTAACCCCTGACCAAAACCCTCAAGAACCCAGCCCTTGATATTGGCCCAGGCTGAGACCACTTGTAGCACCTCGTGTCTTGATCTTTTCTCAAGAACCACATAATCTGTACACGATCCCTGCCCTACCTAAAGCAATCTATATTACTTGTCAACGGATTTTCACATTTTAAACTTTGAAAGTGCAGTTCTGCGTAACCCTAACCCTAGGT
>VXAX01003132.1:0-14216 GCA_013399835.1 Leptocoma aspasia
GAGGAACTGGAAGAAGGAGAAAAATGGTTTGTAGATGGGTCAGCAAGGATAATAGATGGGAAAAGGAAATCCGGGTATGCAGTGGTAGGTGGGAGGACAGGGGAGGTGGTTGAATCCGGTCCCCTGAATGCTAGCTGGTCTGCTCAGGCGTGTGAATTGTATGCAGTGGTAAGGGCTTTGAAAAGGTTGAAAGGGAAAAAGGGTACTATATACATAGATTCTAAATATGCCTTTGAGATAGCTCACACTTTCGGGAANAGATAGCTCACACGTTCGGGAAGATCTGGGAAGAAAGAGGGCTGATCAACACACGAGGGCGAGGGCTAGTACATGGGGAATTAATAAGGCAGATTTTAGAAGCCATCAGGGAACCAGTGGCAGGGAACCAGATTTCAATAGTCCATGTAAAGGGACATCAAACCGGAATACAGTTCCGAACCCGAGGAAATAATCTAGCTGACCAGGAGGCAAAAAACACAGCTTTACTAAGGGTAAGCACCCCAGAGATTGAGGAAAATGAATTCAGGGAATATCCTTCATGCCCCTCCCCAGAGGAGATCGAAGGATATCAAAAATTGGGTGGAAGGTTAGAGGAAGGTAAGTGGAAACTGCCAGATGGCAGGGAGCTGGTTTCAAAGGAGTACAGCAGGAAAATTTTGCGGAGGTTACATCAGCAAATGCATTGGAGGGTTCAAGCTCTAGCTGAGCAGTTTCTGAGATTTTTTTGATGCAAGGGCATTTATGAATTAGCTAAACAAGAGGTACAAGGGTGCATAATTTGCCAGAAAGTAAATCGGGCCAGGACATGACAGGTAGTATTGAGGAGCCACCCGGCAGCATATCGTCCATTTGAAAGGGTTCAAGTAGACTTTATAGAACTTCCCAAGGTAGGCAGATATAAATTCTTGTTGGTAATAGTAGATAAGCTGACCCATTGGGTCGAGGCTTTCCCAAGCCCAAGGGTCACGGCCCGGACCGTAACAAAAGTCCTACTAGAAGAGATCATACCCCGATATGGATTAGTAAAATATATAGATTCAGATCAGGGAACGCACTTCACATCAAGAACCATTAAACAACTTGTGGATTCCCTGGGAATCAGGTGGGAATATCATACCCCCTGGCACCCCCAGAGCTCGGGGCAAGTTGAAAGGACCAATCAAACCTTAAAGGCACAGCTATCAAAGTTAATGCTAGAAACTAAGATGTCCTGGTTCAAGTGCCTTCCCCTGGCCCTCTTAAATATCTGAACTTTACCTCACTCAGGGACCAAGCTGTCCCCTTTTGAAATGGTAGGGCATCCCTGTCACTCTATCGAGCAACACGAAACGCAGAGACAAACGCAGCCACATCTGAGAGAAGGCAAAGAAGAGAGAAACTTTATTTTGGTTTTCCCATTATATAGGGTTCTGGAAACGACCATCGATTGGAAGGTGAAGCTACCACCTCTCCAACGACACTGGTCAATGACAAAGTCCATCAAACCTTTCTCCTCCCAGGAGAAGGAATGAAAAACAAAAAGACAGTTAGAAAAACATGTGCATGTTTACAAAAAACAGCGTGAGAAACTCCATCACAAGAATGAAAACATCAGAAGGCTGAAAAGTGAGAGTGACACATCCCCTTTATATGGGATGCCCTATACTCATGGGATGCCAGTGGGGCACCCGAGAATAGAGGACGGACAAATACAGCCATACTTCATAGGGATTGGGAAAAATCTTCAGGAATTGAGAAAACAAGGAATGTTAACTCAAAATATTCCCTTGGGGTTCACCATCCATAAGATACAACCCGGGGATAAGGTCCTCATAAAAACATGGAGAGAGGTTCCGCTCTCTCCTCACTGGAAAGGTCCTTTTCTCGTCCTTTTGAGAACAGATACAGCCATCCACACGGCCGAGAGAGGTTGGACTCATGCATCCCGAGTGAAAAGGATCAAGCATCAAGACCAAGCCGTGGAGTGGAAAGTTACTTCCTCACCCATAGACCTAAAAATCAGACTAAGCTGGAAAGATAAATGACTGAAGAGTTCCGGATAAGGTGCACCCAGACTGGATGTGAATGCTTTCCTTTTGTATATTTCAGGTATGGATACTGTAACGAAATTTGGGTTGCACATAGTGTGAGTGGGGCTAAACCCTCAGGGTTGTGCACTCAGTCTTTGGAAAAGGAGCAGACGCTGACTAACTGCCTCTTTGGGCTTGCCACGTCACAGGGGATCATAGAATTGGATTCCATAGAGTGGCTAATTCTACATCGGCATGGGGTAAGGGGAAAGCTAAATTCTAGAGCAGAACCTATAGCTGTCGAGTGTGAAGATATAATAAAGTACCTTGCACGGCTGACACAGTCAAAGCCACGAGGTGGGGAGTTTTCAAAAGGAGGTATGCAGCCCGGACCGAGCATGGATCCCCGGAAGAATATCTTTGCTGCCGAGAAAATGGTCTTCCTCGCTGCTGGTTGCAACCCGGTGGGCGTAGGCAAAGGCAGAGGGATGCAGATATGGGGGTTCCTAGTGGTCCTGAGTCTAGTCGTGTGCCACATGACTAGTGGGCATCTGAGGGATCTGCCCAACGTGGAGCCCGACAGCCCAGAGGATAAGGGCAGAAAATGCTCCCAGATTATTCTGGGAAGGCAAGGAGAGGCAAGCCCCTGGACCCCAGCAACCTCAGGAGATTGCTTTAACAATGAAAGCAAATACTGTACTTTGAATGGCACTCGATATGGGGTTTGCAAAAAGAACGGTCAAACTCTTTGTTATGTGCAGCAGGAAAACCCTCAGGGCAAGGAGTTAGAAGTCTCACTCCACAAAAGAAACAAAAGGGATGTTGGGCAAAGATCCATTCCCTCCTGTAACAAATGTAATCGCACAGTTTGGATTGGGGGGAAAAAAGAATCCATGTTTGTAGCCTATTTCCAAGTGAACAATCTATGTTATGACCATAACAATCTGGAAATATGTACAATAGGGGGAAAGATGTACTGGGTAGGGAAGAATGTAAAATATGAAGGCAGGCTATCAGTGCGTGAACCAGTCATCCTCGATCTTACGCCAAATAGCAATGACCAGACCTGTTTGCAGTTTGACCAGTTTGTTTGTTTTTCAAGAGACCAGGAGGGAGCAGATCCGGAAAATAAAATGAGACAGAGAGTACTAGAACAGAAGAAACAGGATGCAGAAATTCGGAAAAAGAGGTTGGAACAAGAAAGGTTGAAAACCATGAGTGAGCAATATGATCAATTGGAAAAGCAATATGGTGACTGGGGATTACCTGCCTCTGGTAGGAATCTTTTCATTGATTTAATGCAAGAAATCGCCACCGAGCTTGGGCTGTCAAATTGTTGGATTTGCGGGAGATTCAAATCAGCAGAGAAATGGCCATGGAAGGGAGAGGGGTTAACTCCAGAGCAGCTCCTCAAATGGGATAACACCAAAGTATCCCGGACATTACAGAGACCAGAAGGATGGATATTAGACAAAAGGATAATTGGGTCGATTTGTATTAGTTGGGAAGGTAGACAATATACCCAGGTAGTGGGATATACTCCATGTATATCCACACTGACAGTCAACTCGGATGCCAAGAGTAAAGCGTGGCAGCCTGAGGTCCCTGCGGGATATTGGAGTCAGGAAAGAAAAAAGGATGTGAATGGAACAGACAGATTGGACTTTCTTGGAACAAAGGCACGAGAGCTAACCCTTACCAGTCTCTGGGTAACATAAAGGATTACTGGGAAAAACCGGAAGATTCCAGGAAAAATTGGAAAGCACCAGATGGCATATATTGGATATGCGGAAAGAAAGCATATAGTGAGCTACCAAAATATTAGAAGGGATCATGCACCCTGGGTCTGATAAGACCAGTATTCTTTACCTTACCCAGGTCAGAGAGTGGTTTGCTGGGAATACCGTTATATGAAACTTTGAACCGGCAGAAAAGAGACCTAAAGAGCAAGATACCACTTGTGGGTGGGAGCCAGACCTGGGGGGAGGAGGAATGGCCGGCTGAACAAATCATAGAGTATTATGGCCCGGCCACTTGGGCCCAGGATGGGAGTTGGGGCTACTGGACCCCGATCTATTTACTGAATCGACTGATTAGGCTCCAAGCAGTCGTGGAGATAGTGTCCAATTATACCCCTGACGCTTTACAGCTTTTGTCCAAGCAACACTCGCAAATGTGGACCTTTGTGTACCAAAACAGGATAGCTTTAGACTATTTGCTGGCCGAAGAAGGAGCTGTATGTGGAAAATTTAATGAATCAGAATGTTGCATGGAAATTGATGATTATGGCGAAGTTATCAGAGGTCTGGCGGTGGAAATTAAGAGAGTAGCCCACGTGCCAGTCCAAAAGTGGAATTCAATCCTCCAAACATGCTGGTGGGACCACCTATTTACAGGAGCATGGTGGAAAAAGGTGGGATTCTTTATACTCTGTTCAGTAGCAGGGATTATCTTCCTGCCTTGCATGATACCATGCCTAATCAGACTAATCCACTCAGGAGTGCAAGGGATGCAGGTAGCAGCAATGCCGATAGACCCTGAAAATGCAACAGGAAAATCAAATCAGGTATCAAAAATTATGGCATTAAGAGAAGAAAGTGAAGACAACAAAGCGGCAAGGGCACTAGAGAAATTTGAAAAACAGATGAGAGAATAAAACCTCCTACCAAACATACCAGGGAGTCTATCAAGAGGAAGATTGGGAAAAAGATTACGATTTTTAAGAAAAGGAATAATATTTGTTCTAAGAAATGTAATGTAAATTCTTTAGAAATTAGAATAAGCCTGAATTAAAGTGTTAATATGAAAGGGGAGGAATCTCTTATAGATATAGGAGGTAATTCAGGCTGGACAGTTAATTAATTTTGTTTAATAAAATGATTATAAAGATATTGCATGGTTAAATATAAAAATCAAAAGGCTAACCCGATCTGGTTCAAAGGAATCCAACTCCTGCCACAGCTGACAGGCTACAGAAATTGCCTCATTAACAGAATAAAAGAAGGGAACTTTGGGCAGGGTTGGGTCGTTCTCTCCTGATATCCAGATATGCCCTGGCACAGATTCAAGATGGATATCTCCGGACACCTGGGAGACATTAACGCCCATCGCCAGCCCCCCTGAGCAAGATAAGCCAACAACCAAATTCCTACATCCCAATCGCGGTCCTGAAAACTGATTTACAATATTCATCACAAACCAGGAAAACCATTCACAGCACTCATCGCAGTCCGGGAAGGTCGCCCTCGACATTCATCGCTTCCCCGAAACCCTTTGTCCAGTTTTAGGCAAGAAAAAAGAAGGGACACTTACATATGAAATACTGAAAGGGGATGAATAGACTGTTGCTGGCAGCCAAATAAACAGTATATAGCTGACTCAGCCGAAGACCACTTCGGCAAACAGGAGGAGACACTATACGAGAAGGGTATTGAGTCCGTGTTCACCCACGCCGACAACCCGGGCTTGGTGCTTTTCCATTTTTCGATCGTGGCTATTGCGGCCAAATCTCGGTCATGAAAATAATTTTTATTTTTTCCTTTTAATCTGGCGTTATCAATTATTAATTTGGCTGGATCACGTTCTCATTTATAACAAATCTCAGGTGGATCCTAGAAGATAAGAGTTTCTTCCAAATGAGAAACAGTCACCCCAGGTTGCTTTTCTTGGAGGAGCCTTGAGCTGCTACTGGGTTCTCAGGGAACTAAAGCAACTGTGTAAAGCCTTCAGGAGATGCCTGTGAGGAGTTCTGGGTGGGTCCTTGAGGATGTAGGTCCCATGAACAGAGAAGAATCATCTTGGATACCTTCCCTGGAGAAATCTGGGGCTGCTATTTGGGATTTCAGGTGCTGAAATAAAAGACAAAGACTCCAAAAGATGCATGGGAGATGCCTCATGTGGAACCTAGAAGATGCAATTTCCACAAAAAGAAAGAAAAATTATCTTGGGCAGCTTCCCTGGAGGAGTTTGGGTCTGCTGCCTGGGATATCAAGTACCTAATTTAGTAGCCTAAATTCAGAGATGGAAATACTGTGAGATGCCTGGGAGAAGTTGCAGGGAGATTCCAGCAGATACACTTTCATTCAAAAAGAGAAAAATCATCCCAGCTTACTTGTAGAAGTCTTGAATTACTACTCAGGATGTCAGGATTTATCAGTATTAGTGAAAAGACTCTACGAGATGCTTGGGAGAAGTCTCAGCTGGATCCTCCAACAGAGAGCTTCTGCCAAAGAGCAAAACATCACAGGCAGCTTCCCTGGAGCAGTCTCGGTCTGCTGCCTGGGATTTAAGGTCTCAAAATCACAGATCCAAAAGCCCCAGGAAGTCACTGGGAGGAGTCTTGGGGTCATCCAGGATAGTTCCCTCCAGAAGAGATAAAACATCTCCAGTGGCTTCCTTGAAGCAGCCTTGGGCTGCTACCCAGAACGTCAGGGCTTTAATAAGTAGAAGTAAAAATTGATTAGAACTCTGGCCAGTCCTGCCCAACTGGATGCAGCCGAAATCAGTCTAGCTAAACTCAGCCGAACGCAGCCAAATCCAGCTGAGCCCAGACGAACCGCTCCGCTTTGAGCCGGTCATGCAGCGCCCCCTGCGGACAGGGCGGCTCCCGCAGCTGCCGGTGCTGAGGCCCCGGTCCCGTGCTCAGGCCACTCCCGCCCCCGCCGAGGTCCCCAGGAGCCAGAGAGGAATGACTGTGGGGGAAGCAGGCATCAGGCGCAGCAGGAGCACTGTGGTGTCACCCTGGGATGGCCACCGATGTGAGCCGGATGACGGGAGGGGACAGAGGAGCAGAGCATCTCGCAGAGCATCCCCCTGCATGTCTCTCACCAGGAGTGAGAGAACCCATCCCAGTACAACTGCAGTGCTGCTCCATGTCTGCCCAGCCCAGAGCTCTTCCCCCTTTTTGGGATCCAAGCTTTTCCCCTTGGAGTCCCTCCAAGGACTCCAGCCCTACTCCTTGGCACCCAGTCAGCACTTTTCATAGAATCATGGAATATCCTGAGTTGGAAGGAACACACAAGACTAATCAAGTCCTACTTCTAGCCCTGCCCAGACAGCCCAATGATCCCACTCTGTGCCTCCCTGAGTGTTTGTTGTCCAACACTTCTGGAGGTCTGGCAGCCACGGGGCTGTGCCCATTCCCTGGGGATCCTGGTCAGTGCTCCCCAGCACTCTCTGGGGGAAAAACCTTTCCCTGATCTCCAGCCTAACCCTCACCTGGCAGAGCTTTAGTTGTTCCCTCGGGTCCTGCCCCTGCTCATGGAGCAGAGATCAGTACTTGCCCCTCAAGAGGAGCTGCAGCCCCCCTGGTGAGGTCTGAATAAACCAAGTGCTCTCAGCTGTCCCATGTATGGCTTCACATCTCCACAGCCTTCATTGGATACTCTCTAAGAGATTTATAATCTTCTTGTATTGAGGTGCCCGAAAGCTCCTGGTGCTATGCACACAAGGATCCCATGGCTGTGGTGGTCCTGTGCCTGTTGAGATACCATGGCTGTGGTGGGCTCATGCCCTTTGGGTTGCTGTGCCCATGGCATGTGAGGGCTAATGGTCCCCGTGTGCTGCGGGTCCCCCCCGTGCTGCTGTGTGGGGTCAGTGTGATCATCAGCCATAAGTGCAAACTGGACTTGTCTGACCATCCAGTGCAGCCCACGCTCTTCTTCTCACTGTCTCCACCCTGAAAGGACTTTGGATTCCCTGGCTACAACTATAGGTGATGGCCCTGTCCCACCATCGCAATGCCCACTGGTCTCCTCCTTAGATGGTTCCTCAGCGGGGGAACATGACTCTGGGGTTGCTCCAGCCTCACACCATGCCATGCCCTGCCATGCCATGCCACTGCAGGTACCACCAGAGCAGGAAAGGTCACGGTGACAGGGTGGATAATGTATGCTCTGCCTGAAACCATCAGTAGCCCCCAGTTCTGAGGGACCTGCTGCCTCCATGAGGAGCAGCACACATGGAAGAGTGGGACATGTCCTACAGCCCACCTGCCACCACTGCCAGCCCCAGGCTGTCAATAAACCTTGCCTAGGGCTACTTACTGCAGTGAAATGGAGGGACATGGGCATCAGAGCTGGTGGCTGTGTCCCCATCCTCTAGCCCTGCACTGCCATGGTGGGGACACGTACAGCCTTCATCCATGGGCAGCTGGTCCTGCTGCAGGGATGTGTATAGGGTCTCAGACCCCCCACTTCACTGGACAGACCCACTAATACCTTAATGAGAGCTGACAAGTGCTCGGGCCAAGCATGCCCAAGCGCATTAGCACAGAGGAGTCACCCCACCGCAGCCAGCTGCCCACAGGCAGGACCTTCTGGCAGGTGTGGGCAGCACCTGTGGGCACTGCCTGCCTCATGCTGGCAAGGGCTGGGCTGAGGATGGGGTGAAGCTAGTGGTACCACAGCCACCAGTATGCCCCAGGCTATGGGTGGTACCACAGCCACTGGCACCCACAGCCCCTGATTCCTCCCTCCCTAAAAACTACACCTGCCTTCTACCACCCATTTATTTATAGAAACTTAAATTTCTATTAAAACTTTATTTATAGAAAATTAAAACCACACCTGGGACCAGCACAGACTTGTGGAACCCAGCTCCAGCCATTGGAAACTCTCAAATGCCCCACCAGGCAACTGGGAGCAAAGACAACTCAGTCCCAAGCATGGCTTTCCCTCCCTCTCCTCACTGTAGGAGGGGTGTGCAGTGTCTCTGAAGTCCGGCCCATGGCTAAGGGGGTCTAGTACCATTCTTCATGGATATGAGAGCATGGAGTAGGCAGGAAGAGCAGCCCAGCCCTCACTGCTGGAGCTGGAGGTTGGTATGCAGCAGCCACTCAATAGTTTCCAGCAGGTAGGCCATGCCATAGTGCCGGGCAATGTTCTGGAAGACACTGACATGGTCCATGAAGGCCTGGGGAGAAGAGAACAGGGAGGGAAGGAGGCTGCCCAGCAGGCAGCTCAGCAGGTGCCAGGGAATGTGCACTTAAGAGCAAAGGCAGAGGAGGCACAGGGAACCTTAGGGACCCTCACTGAACTGCTGGGTTGGGGCTGGGCTGGGCTAGGCAGGTGTTGAAGTACCTGGGAGGAGATGGTGAGGGCGAAGTCTCCAGCACAGCTGCAGTACACAGGCATGTGCGTCTCCTTCACACCATGACACTTTTTGCACACCTGGAGGCCAAGGAGGTTCAGGTGGGTCAAGGGATGAGGCCAAGCCCCTCTGCCAGTGGCAAAGTGAATGTGTCCAGGCACAGACAACCACAGGAATGGGGAGAGTGGGAGATCCCTGTGCTTACCAGGTCCTGCAGCACAAAGGCCATCAGCTTCTTCTGCAGGGCTTCCACCAGTGCCATCTCGATGGCATTGGTATCGTACTGCACATGGCAGTTGGGGCAGAGCCAGCCAGGCAGCACCAACCTGTCCTAGGGGCAAAGAGAGGGAGATGAGCACCGCAAGTCCCATACACTGGGATGGCGGAACTTTTTTCTGGAGAGGGCAGAACATAAGCCAAAGCCCAAGCCATGCTCAGATCCATCATATGCAGCTAGAAAAGATGAAAGAAATTTGGGTTTAGGTGAGGATGCTAATGGGCAGCAGGTAGAGCTGCAAAACAAAGGGGAGATAAAAGATAAAGTGCGTAAGATGATCAGCTGGTCTCCAGCACTGCTGTACTGGGGCCTCTATTGTCCCTAGGAGAGAGGCTGCACCTGGGAAAGCGCAGGGTCCTTGCACAGGTCCAAGTCCCTGCAGAAGTTGCAGTTCCTGCAGATGACTTCAGGAAGCATATAGGAGCGGCAAGGGTCCCGAAACTGGGCTGCTTCTGAGAACTCGCCCACCTCAATGAGGCGCAGCAGGTCCCGGCGTAGTTTGTTCACCTGGTTGGTTATGTTGGCATCCAGGGAGAGGACCTGCAAGGATAAAAGCCAGGTGAGCCTAGCAGCAGAAACTGTTCTCAGCAGGACAGCTCAGATCCTTGTGGCCCCCATATGGATTCAGGGCACAGTAAACTGGTTGTAGGTCCATCCTGGGAAAAGCTGCAGCAATGGACAAGGACCAGAATTTCAGTTTAGACCCCAATCTTTCAGCCAAGGGGCCTGATCCTCCCCCACTGACCTTGCAAACATATTTGATGAACTCCAGAGCTGGGTTATTGAGTGGCAGGTAGGAGCCAGGCAGGACTGGGAACATGTCTGAGGGCTCTGTGGCATTCTGGGAACCAGCCATCTTCTTCTGGATCTTCTGGGTGATGGTGAAGAAGCTTTGGGTGAGCTCATTGGCCACGTAATCTTGTGAGAAGGTGACCATGCCTAGAGGGGTGAAGCAGAGAGTGTTTGAACCGATTGGTGGCGCATCAGGTAAGCAAGGTGGGTGGCTCTCTGCCTGTAGCAGAGCTGCCCTGGGGCTTGGCACTCACCAGGCATGGCCCTCAGCTCCCCCAGAGGCTCCTGGGACACCTGGCTGGTGCTCCTCCTCTTGATGGGGGTGCTCCCAGGGGTGTTATGCCGCAGTTCCTCCTTCATGCTGTGGTACACAGCCACAATGTAGGCTGGGAAGACATAGGCAAGGCTCCAGCTCCTACCCAGAGTTGGCACTGGAGGGGCACAATGAACTCAGCATCTCCCCGTACTGCTCACCTGATACAATCATCAAGAAGTAGCTCTGGCAGGAGCCAGCCTGGGGCAGGAACTGTGCAATGTTCCAGCTGTTCTCCAGCAGGTCCTCCACATCTGGCTCCCCTTGCTCCTTCTCTTCTTCCCTTGCCACCTCCTCCTCCTCTTCCTCACTCTCCTCCTCCTCCAATGCTTGTGTCTTGCTGGTGTCCTTCTAGGGGTCCCAGGCATAGCAGTCCCTCATGCCCAGCCAACACCTCCCTACTCTGCTTCCAAGGGACAGGGTGCTTCCCATCTCTTACCTCCCCATAGTGGATGCGAGAATTCACTTTTCCCTTGATACCTCCATAATTTGCTGGGTCCATCCAGAGCAGGAACTCCCAGCAGCGGGAGAACGAGATGGTCAGAGAGTGGAAGATCTCTTTGGAGTGGATGCTGGAGGGAGAAAACTGCAGTGAGTTCCTGTGTCAGCATCATCTCTTCTCCACGGGACACAGTGGTGTGCTGTGGCCAGAAGAGAGGGGTGTCCCCTTTCCCACTGGGCCCCTGCTAGGGATCCCAGGGGAAGTCATGCCCAAGGACACTTGGCTCTCTGTTCTTGTGTGAAGGTGCCTATACCACAGCTGGGATGCAGACAGCCAGCCAGAGGACAAGTTGTTGGGCATCTCAGGCTCTTCTGGAGGTCTCTTCAGGATTGAATCCTATGAGTATACTTGGAATACTGCCTATAGAGGGCAGCTAGGGACAGATCACTACTCCAGGCATGACAGCAAGAGAACTGGGAAGCCTTGTCCATTCAGTAGATTTGCCAAAAAAAAAGTAATAAATTCAGTTCTGAGGTGCATCAGAAGGCAACAAGTCAGCATCCCCCCCCCCCGGCCTTGAGCCCTGCCCCAGCCTCACCACCCAGGAACGTCATCTCCAGGTGCACCACACCTGTTAATGATGTACTCCATGTAGCTAATGGCATCCTCAATGCACCGCTTCTTGGTGCACAGGATGATGCGGTTGAAGTTGGCGTAGACCACAGAGGAGCCCAGGCGCTTGAACTCAGCCACCAGCCTGCAGCAGGGCACAGAGTGGGGTCAGTGAGTGGGAAAGCAATGCCCAAGGGGCAGATGTGACCCAGAGAGGATGTTTTAATCCATCAGCGTGGAGTCGACATGCAGCAACACTGGGCAAGGGGAGTCACCCAAAGAGGATGAGAGGTCCATCTTACTGCCCATCTTTCTGGAAATCTTGCTGGCACTGTGGGTGCCAGCATCCTGGTCACTAACATCACACCTCTCCATTCCCCATCCACCAGACTGGCACACTTCAGACCTCACTTACTGCAGGAAAAGTTTCTTCATCATGTTGTGGAGCATGCGGTGCAGTGCTGGGTCATGGAGTAGGGAGGAAGGAGAGCGAAGCCAGCGGTAAAAGTGAATGACCTGGTTGTCTGCATAGATGTTGTGGTACTGAGTAATCTCCTTCACCCAGCTCACCACCATGCTCTTCAGAATCCTGCCAGCAAGCAGAGACCAGCATCACCCCACCAGCCACCAGCAACCCCTTCCCCCTTCCTGACAGGGACATGTTTATGGACACACTAGAGGATTTAGAGCAGGAACTCCCTTGTTCAGCCCTCAGCACACAATATGTGCCTCTATAACCCGGTGGTGCATGAACAAAGGAGAAAGCAACATCCCCACACATCTGCTGGCTGAGGCACCAGGCAGCTCTGAGGATCTTCCAGTGTGTTGGAGAAGATGCCTGCCATGCACTCGAGGCCTGGAATTATATGTACAGTACCCTACAAGCCCGACTGCTGAGGAAAGGCTAAAGCCAGGAGGGAATGAAGAGTCCTCCCTAAGAGGACCTGCTAGGATAGAGACCACCTGCTCTACCTTCTGCTGTTTCTCAAGCCACACCTGAAAGTGTTGGAGCAAAGGGCAGTCTCATCATAGCTGGCTGGGATGTTGGCAGCTTGGTTCCCTGTCACCATGTCCTCCAGGGATGCCTGCTGAATCACATCAAAGCTAATGCTCATGCTGGAGCCTCCTTCCATGTCATTCACGTGGTGGGACTGCAACACGGTGTTCACAGCCAGGCTCTGGATGTCCAGCTCCAGACACACTAAGAGCAGACACAACTGTCAGCAGGGAGGCAGGGAAAGGACCAGGAATAACCTCCCTGCTCCTGCCAGAAGTGCTTTTCATAGGTACAGGGTGATCTATAGGTGCTGCTGCACTCAGAGGGCAGATGCTTTCATAGGCATGACTGGACCTTCATAGGTATTGATTCAGCCTTGTCTTTCAACAAGACTTGGACCTACTGACCCTCTGGGAACCAGTTTTCCTTAAGCCTGCAAAAATGGACCCCAGAAGAACTCATGACACTCAAGCTGCCTAAGAGAGACCTGTCCCAGCATCACTAGTGATGACCTAGTGAGCTGTCCTTGGGCCGACAACATTGCAGGTGGTCTGCCAAGAGCTGCTGTCATTAGTCACTGATAAAGAATCTCCATTTTGATGCCTGCATTTGTTTCAGGTGAGCCTTCCCTGATCCAGCACATGCCCCTAGCATCCTCCTTGCCCATACCAATGCTGAAACCCAAAAGCTGCTGGTTACAACTGTCACCATAGAGACTCTTTGGGGACTGCATCCACCCCTCTGCAGACTCATAGAGCAGGATCCAGCTCTGCCCCATTCAGTGCTACCACCTTCCTCCCTCTTCACCTGTGGAGTAGCAGCCAGGGTTGTTGATCTCAACTGAGGCTCTCTCATCAAACTCCATGACCAGACGGTTGTCATCGGCCTCCTTCCCCCCCAGGTCGGGGCGGGCCGTGGGGGACAGCCACAACAGGTGGTTGTGACGACGAAGGTGGCGTGAGAAGAACAGGTCAGAGCCGAAGGTGGAGATATCATCAGGGAGGTTTCCAATGGGGATATGGTAGTACCTGAGGCACAGAGACATCAGTGGTCATTGCGTGCATGAGCATGGCTGCAGAAAAAACAGGGACCCTGACCATCCCCTCAAGGGATGAGGCAGCTCCTGTGGTCCCACTGAGGGCATGGCAGCCTCAGGGGAACATGGCTACCCTGGGTACCTGCTCATCTCAAAAGCCTGAGAGAGGCAGGTGTCCAGGTTGAGGTAGTGGCGAATCATGCGGCGGGCAGCATGGCGCTGCCAGTCCAGGACCGAGTAGCTGATGTCGTCTACCAGCCGGATGGGGACCAAGGGAAACTCCTCAATAATGGGGATCCCACTCGCCAGCCGTTTCAGGTCCCAGTTGGACTGCACAGCCACCAACGTCGGGCCCCGGCGCTCGTCCTGCACCAAGAAGAAAGAGACATGTGCACCTCTCACCTGCTCAACAGAAAGCTGGTGGTGTCAGGTGCCCCATTCCCACAGCAGGTCCCCACGGTCCTGGGACAGCACACCCCAGCATTCCCGAGGCATGCACCCACCTCCAACACCACCAGCTCTCCAGCTGAGCGCAGGGATGGAGCGAGATCCTGAGGTGGCCTTGCTGCTGGCACTGCCCCCCACAAGCAAAACAAGCATCCACTTTTTGACCTTGGGTCCAGCAGTTTGTCCTAGTTTAGGACAAATT